>CM021107.1:319955171-320059888 GCA_007115665.2 Sequoiadendron giganteum | reverse complement strand
TTAGCTCTTTGTTGGGGATAAGAGGTTGTAGGTTGAGCTTGATTCATAGGTGGACCTGGATGAGGAACCAGAGGTAGTGACGACACATGATACATTATTGGAGCATGACTAGTCAAGGCCTGATTAAGGGCTTAGATTTGTCCAGGGTGAGCAATAGGTCCCAAAGATGGAAAAGGTCCTGATAGATGCTGCCTTAAGTCTGTGCTGACTTTCACTACCTCCGCATATGCAGTGAGCAAAGTATTTGGAGGATTAGTCCTTTGTTTCAGGAAGGTAGCTGTGAGGCTATCCAGGGCCTCAAGATATATCTCTAAAGCAGTATTTTCATTTCTAGCATAAGATGTCTGGACTCTGGTATATGCTCGATGGAACCTATCATTGAATGATTCCATGGGCTCATTAATCTCCCTTTTTACCCCAGTAAAATGTAAGTATAGCTCATTAGCACTGATGGGAATTTTGAACTTTTGTAGGAATGCAGTTTCCAACTCAGTCCAATTACGGATGGAAGTAGCAAGTAGGTGATTATACCAATAAAAGGCTTCTTCTCCTAGAGAATAAGGGAACAACCTACATGCAACATCCTCATGATTAATCCCTCTATCTCTCAAACAAGTCTGAAAAATATGAATATGTTCTTCTATTGTTCTGTTGGGATCATGAGTATGAAACTTACAGTAGAAACGCTTGAGATTTTTTAGCATAACATTGTAATTATTGAAGGTCAATGGGGATGGATTAGTAGTGAGAAAAGCCATTGGTGGAGGTAAGGGTGGTAATGGTTGATTTATGACTGGTTGTGGTTGTGGAATGGGAATCCCCTCAGAATCAGATGAAGATGAAAATGATGGAGATGATGGGAGTGAATGAACCGATGATGATTCTTCCCCTCTTCTGGTCCTTCTTGACCTAGTAGGAACTTGTAATTCTTGGAATTCTTCCTCTCCTGGAGTGGATCTAGTTCTTCTTCTAAGTCTGTCAAGAGAGATGGCATTTAAAAAATGCTCCGCCTTGCTTATTCAAAGGCCCTCCTTCTAGTGCCAATCTATTGATGGTGTTTTCTACATAGCAACAACATAGATAGAATATAATATCCTATCTCTCTTGAGAGGTAAATCTCTATGGGAAAGAGATAACCCCAAGGTCTCTAATGTCAAGTCTTGACAATGCAATGAAACAACTCAGAGATAATGTGAAAATATTGGTAATCACAAGGGAATCTTACTACGAGCAGAGCTAGATTTCCAACTTATCAGATATAAGCAATAGATTGATACTCAGATTCTTAAATGCAACCCAAATAATAAAAGAAATAACAAAAGATAAAGAGTTCCAGAGATAATCTTAAAACTACTTTTAATACTAAGACTGAAAATGCCAAAGGATAAGATGCTCAAAATGGACCAATCGCTCATAAACTATTTTTTGCTTAACCCAGACGAATCTGCAACTCCACAGAAATAGTGCAATCTTCTAAGGTATTGAAAGATTTTCAAATCATGAACATTCACTCAGTCAACCTTACAACAATTGAGATGAATAACTTTCACAATTGAACTAAGCATAAATATAAGCCCATGCTAACTTTGCAAAGTAGCTAACAATCAACTAACTGCAAAAAGTATGGACTAGAGATCAGTACAACATTCCAAACATGAAACCCTAAGCATTATCAAATCATCTAACCATAAACCATAAGCAATTTGAAAGATAGAATAACAAGAACCATGCCAGATGAGACTCCAAAAGATAGATACCATACATAATATCTCTCTTATATTATATCATCCAAGATAGCAACAATTCCAGTTCTTCTGCTACAACATTTGCTTTGAAAATAAACCCTAACTTGCTCAGATACCACTTAACTATTCTCCTGATCTACCTATCCTTCTATCTCTATTTTTTAATTTTTTTTCTACTGTTCAAATGAGGCAACATGCCCACTTTTATAGAGAATCGACAAGATAGGTCGGCCCAAAAATTATAATTTTACAATAAAACATGACCTAAAATAGGTCGACCTTCAAGAATAATTCGATTACATGAAATGTTCCATAGCAGCAATTTCATCCAAAACCACCAAAGTGTCAAAAGGGGAGAGCCCAATACATGTAAATTAATAGGAAGCACAAATATAAATGTAACCCTATATAATCACTCCCCATCTTTGTATTTAGTTTTATCCTTTTTAGCATATACAGCCAGAAAAACCTTATCCAGCTCAGCAACCGGTGGCATAGGAAAAACCCTAATCCTTCTCTCAAGAATCTTGATATTTTCCCTTGCCTGTCCAACCGTACCATCCCAATCAGCCTTATTGGTCATATACCTGTCAATAACTACAACGTATGTCACTGCATCATCCAACTGATGTTCAGTAATCAGCCCTTCACTGATTGGAGAATATATATCTCTCCACCATTCCCTAAGCTGCTCCAAACTGAGATTCTTCGAAGAAAACTTCTTCCTTCCAATCATGACTTCGAAGAATGCAATGCATTTTTCATACACATCAGTCAGAGCATCTTCAATTTGTTTTGCATGTTTATTGACCTTCTTCAAGGCCCTCTGTCTCATGAGCAAGATTTCAAACCATTCCCAAGGTTCAGAAACCCTTGGAAGAGGAAGATGTCCACATCTTACCAATTCATCCTTAGTGAATCCCATAATTGTAGTAACCTTTTGGAGTAGGAGGTCAGTATCTTCCTTATCTTGAGCCAACACAGTCTTCAGCAATGTCACCGACCTCATAGCATCCCCTGCAGTGGACAAAATGTCCTTGATGGCCTCATCCCCTTTTGCTTGAACACCTTACAACTGAGTGACTGTAGCATGTGAGGTGCCCTTCATCTTTTCTAACTCGGAGATTGTCTCTTGGGGAAGGAATCTTGCAATAGAAGAAGAGGAACCAATAGCCTGCAAAGGTTTCATCAATTCTTGCAAGTATCTTTTAAGTTTTTCATTTTCTCTCTCCAATTCATGTCTGGTCTGCACTGCTTTCTTTAATCTCCCCACAATCACTGCACTGGAACCCTCATATTCTTCAATATCTTGCTCTACAGTAGCATGTCCCAAATCAATAGTCTGCACATTACAATCTTGGGTAGTCACATTGTCCCTATCTTTGTTGGGAGTAGGGGTAGCAATATGAGCCACTCTATTACCTAATCCATATCTTTCAATTCAAGAGACAACCCTTACTTTCTTCTTAGTTTTCCCCTTCTCCACATTGGCCATAAGGACATCCCAATTAGGAGGAGCATCCTCCACTATTACCATTTTACTCTTTAAGCCTTTCTCCAGCCAATCCAGAATAGTGGACCCAATAGGTACTGTTCTTTGTTTATCCTATTCTTTCTCTTGTTGATCAACAGGTGCATGCCTTTCCACACTCGAACTTCTAGGAACATCCACAGTTGGATTCTCCTCCTATTGCAATTGTTCCTCCTCTACAACTTGGGGTGGTGATGAAGTTTTAGTCACTACTTCCTCCTATTGAGGGGATTTTTTCACTTGCTCCTCTGTAGGTGAATCTGCATATGCCACCAAGCGAGACTTCAATACCTTATCAATTTTTGCTTCTGCCCTAAAGAGATCTCCCTCCTGAAATTCCTCTTCCTACAAACCCTTAGGACTTTCACCTTTCTTTGGTTCTTCCTGTTGGCTACCAGCATCTTGAGAGATAGAGACATTCACCGACTCGACAACAGGAATGCTGACCGAGACCTTCTCCATTGTTGTAGTGTCCTTTGGGGAAGGAGTCCTTGACCTCCTCATGTAAACTTGTGTCCTTTCCCTCGAACTTTCCACCTCTACCATTGGTGGCTTAATTATTTTGTCAATCTTAAGAATCTCTTCCCCTTTTTGTGACAATCTTATAGTTCTTCTTCTCTTTTCAAATAGTGGGGCACTTTCAGCCTCCCCTACTTCTCCCTTATTCTTTTCAACTTCTTTCCTAGAGGTATGTTTCCTCTTCTTAGCAATTGGCTTCCTCTGTTTGCCTACCTCTGCCTCCTTCTCTGGTTGGACTTCCCTTACCTGAATTTTGAAAGGAGAATCTACCTTTCCTTTGCCCTTTTGTTCTGGCTCAAGTGACCTCTCAGATGCAGAATGGGACTCCACATCTCCCATCAGCTCATAAGTGCATGGAACACCCTCACTTTCTAGTTCTAGAATTTTGTGCTTCAGCCACATCTTGGTGTACTTAATTATTGGGGCCATGACTTGATCCAAATCAGTCTTTTCCTCTTCCAACCAATCAACTTCTCCAACTGGTTTATCTTTTACTGCCTCACAAACATGACCTTGGATCACATTTCCATCTTCCTCAATTTGATCTGGGATGGCCCTTACATTATACAGCCTTACCAAGTCCATTGGTAGTCTGGAAAACTTCTTCTTCCTTACCTCAAACTCATCAGCGAGGTTAACCCAATAATCCTCAATATGAGGCTTATGGCTAAAATCCCTGTTGGCCTTCTTTTGAGCTTCACCGGTTATATCAAATGTTGTTCTCTGGGTGTGGAAGGAAAGACCAAGAGTATCCACCTCCTCCTCCGAAGCATGAGAAGATTGAATGGAGGCACAAACCTCCCCCATTCCTATTTTCAAAGGGAAATCATTCCCAAAACCCATCTTATGCATCTCTCCCTTTACAATATTATCAAAATCACATATTTGCCTAACAACTTCTAACAAAATGATGTGATCCATAGGATACCTTGGCAATTTGTAGGGGTCCCTCTGAAAACCATCAATTTTGATGTATGAAAAGGTGGGGAACTGAATAAACCAAGCTCCATACCTTCGTATCAATTCTTTTTCCTTGTCTGAGATTCTAACATGCTCTGCACCCTAGAGCAATCTGATGATATACATAGTGAAGGCATCGTTTGATCTCCTATAACTCCCACTAGTCAAGTGCAACTGTGGATATACCTCGTAGATAGCATCCTACCCAAAGATACCTCTAGTGCTCAACCCCTTATATGGATGAAGTCTTGCCAATGAATACACTAGATAGGAAGTCATCGTAAAAGTCTTGGTTTGCAAGACATTGCACAACTGCTCATGGATCACATTACTGATGGCACCTACCCAGTGATAATTAAATCCCTGCTCCATTCTAGCAATTATACGGAACATCCAAGTCTCAAAAATCCCTGCACTTTTCAATCCTACCAACCTGCTGAGAAGGGTGATAACATTATAATATTCTCTCTTGAACTTAAGCCTGAACAGTTGCTTAGGAAACTTAGAGAAGTGAGATTTAAGCTTCTCCATCCAAGAGTTAATCACCTGTTGGGACTTAACCATGTCTTCTTCATAAAATTTCTTAACCCCATCCTTGTCAAAGCCTACCACATGGGATCTGTCAGGCATGTCAAAGGTTGTAGCAATGGAGACTGGACTGAATCTTGCAAGAATCCTACCTTGAGGTCCAATAATCCTCTGTGTATTTCTATCATAATTCTTGGCACACTCTAGCACTAGCTCATAACATTGCACTGTAGAAGGAAAGCCTGCCACATGGGCCAATCCAGAGTCCACCATTATCCTTGATAACAGAGGAAGGTTAGGTGCTGACATCTCAGTCTTGAATTCATCATAATCCCACATGCCAACATTCGTGTCCATAATTCCTAACCAAATTGAAGTTAGCCTACTCTCAGGAACTCTACTCCTCATATCCATCTTAACCTTTTTTGTATTTGAGATGGCAGATGCCTCTACACCAAGGTTAGTGGCCTTTCCCTTACCTCGTCCAGCAACATTTTGTCCTAATCCCACCTATAAACACATAAAGATAACATAAAATTAGATCCATCAAAAGCAATAAGTGAAAAAAGATCATTATCTCAAAGTTCGGGATTCAGCCCCCGTGTTGGATTCTACACTGGGTAGGATTTTTGGGAAAATCCGGGCCAGGCGGATTTCAGCAAACCAAACAAACTAAATCCCAAAATATTATTTAAATCACCAACTTGGCCAAGGAA
Organism: Sequoiadendron giganteum; assembly: GCA_007115665.2. Classification (NCBI taxonomy): domain Eukaryota; kingdom Viridiplantae; phylum Streptophyta; class Pinopsida; order Cupressales; family Cupressaceae; genus Sequoiadendron; species Sequoiadendron giganteum. Next base: position 320,053,889 of record CM021107.1, on the reverse strand, counting down.
AAGCATTAAGAATACTTAGCATAAGCTCCTTATGTTAATCAAATGTATTACCAAGAATCCCACAATCCGTAATCATCAAATTTAACATCACCCAAAAACATCCAGAAGAATCCGCCAGAGGCGGATTCTGGCGAAATCAACAACAGTCCTAACTAACTCGGGGAAAATGAAGGGATACGAATTGTTCAAGAAAATCCGAATGGAATGGATTTTGGCGAAGCTAGATATAACAATATCAAAAGCTCATTATCGATAAAATAACCCGACTGCAGACCTCAGGAAAATCCGGATAGAACGGATTTTGACAAAGCCAAACGAATTCTAGTAGGAAGATGACAAAAGAAGAAGAGAGAGCAATCGGGAAAATCCGATGGTGGCCAAAATCCACGAAGATCTCAGAAACCCGAACCTGTCCAAATCTTGACTACTTTCATTAAAGCAATTTAAATCACTCCAGATCCAAACCAAAAATTTGAAACGAACCCGACCTAGGACCTTAATGAATAAAACGTGAACTAATGACCCATTTCTTAGCAATTTTGAGAACAAACGGCCATGCCCTAGGTTGGGAACCCTAAACATCTACCATGAAAGCACAGATGACTCAGTGATTCACCAAAATGGAAAGTTCAAAGCCATAACAAACCAAAGCCGAAACAAGAACCAACACCAGACCAAGCATAAACATTTGATCAATCAAAATGAACTAGTGCACATGATAAAACCCCAAAATGCACAATGATGACGCGCACCCAAAAGGACCGGGAAACCGTGAAAGACTCCCCAAGAAAAATGGTGAAAAGCAATCGAAAACAATAGAAAATAGGGTTCATATACATACCTTAGAAGCACAAAGATTATGATGAAGGAAACTGATAAATAATCACTTGATGTAGACTAGATACAACCCACGCACCTCAAAAGCAAACGAATAGCTCAAATAACCTCGAGGATCCAAATACCCAACAGAATACCAAGAACCTTAACTCACAAGCTTGAATGATAGCAGATGCACATCTCAAAATGATCAATCACTTCTCAAAATATTGATATATCAAAGCCCCAAGACCTCATACAAATGCCATTAATGCACCCGACAAGAAAGCCACAGCCACAAAGAATTTCGGGGATTCGACACAGCCGCAGATTTCGGGGATTCGACACTGCCACGGATTTCGGGGATTCGACATCGCCAAGGATTTTGGGGAAATTTTGGATGTGTGAACTTTCCCAAAAGTAGAGCAAAAGGCCAATTTCAAAAAATAAGAGGGAACCAGGAGAATCCAGCCCAAGCGGATTTTCCCTAAAACAGTGAAAAACCCGAGATAAAGCCAAAACTTCAAATTTTCAATAAGGATCAAAAGAATGCCACTTCAATTGGAAAAATGATTGTTAAATCACAAACCCAAGCAAGCAAGAAAACCCCCCAAAAGAAAGGGTGAAAACACCAAGAGCGGAAAAAAAATAGGGTCCCCACATTCAGTGGGGCGTGTGTGCAAGAAGTGCACAACAATACTCTTCAGGAAGATCAAGAGACAATATTAGTAGATGACACACTACAGAGGCTCAAGTACTGTTACTGATAGCATAGAGAGATACTCTTTGGGAAGACAGTGATAGTATGCAAGTTGAGTGAGATCAGTATCTATAGGCATCTACCTATTATCAAACTTTATATGATGCTATAGTTCCTAGGGCCTCTTGGCATCCACAGTTTGGGGAGATGAGTGCTACGAGCGATGGTGGTGGTAGTGTTGGTGCTAGTGCTAGTGTAGGTGATCATTCTGTGAGACAAAGAGATCATTTTCGTTTCTATTAGTGCTTTTTCCGTCTTGTTGGGGTCTTACTATTTTGGGTACTTTATCTTCATGTTGTTTCATGGTGCAGAGGCATTTTGTAGACATGTGTTTTATATATATTCATTGGTCTAGTCGAGACTGCATATATATGTTATGATTTTTTTATTTTCCTATCATACTTGTGTCACTATGGATGATGATGCATCATCTCTTTGATGATGATATATATGAGATATACCTTCTTTGATTCAGCCTCATTTTATGTTTATGTGATGGTGATATATGATGATGAACATTTATATGTACTTTTGTGCTTTTTTGATGTGTGAATTTGATGTGGATGAATGAATCATACCTTGTCTCATTTCATGATGTGATGGATGTTGATAGATGAATTCCCCATACATTATACATGATGTTTTTAATTGGTTTATTATCATCATGATATGTATTGATAAAATTTGTGGATGTAAAATGAATATGGTACTGATGACATTCTATGTAGGATGAATGTTAATTAGATAGAAATATGTTAATTAGAAGATATGATAGAGATATGATGTTAGATATGATGTTAATTAGAAGAAATATGATGATGGATAGAATTGATGATGTTAACTTTTTCTTTGCTTTAGATACTTCACTATTTGAAAAATCTTGTTTGATATAGCAACCAAATACAATGCACTAGGGTGTGAATTACCAAGGTGACTTTGTATCTATTATATGGAATTTGACTCTACAAACAAAGAGTATCTTTGTTCATACCAGACATACAAAAAAATTGTTTAAAGTATAGTGGGGGATGCATGAAAAACATTTTAGACCAGTCACACATAGAGGTATAGAACACCTAACATGTAACTGCTTCACGAACTATTTTAATACAACTTCCATACTCAATAAAGTAAGTATTCTACATGTTAATATTACAAAAATATCTTACAAACAACAAATCGAAATTACACTCAATTTCCCCCATTCCTTCTTCTCTAAATCCTTATGGACATACTTTTGAGATCCTAGGAATGAGTCAATAAAATAAATCACAAAAAGTAAGACAACAAAAAGATAAAAAAAAAATTGTAGTATCACTTGCCATATCTATTTAGGGTGGGGCTATTATCCATTGTTGATCATGTCTATCGTAGGAATGGATATGTTAAGGCATATCTCAGGATGTTGTTGGGACTTCTTTTAAGAAGATAGGTAGTTGATACTTTGGCATTTGTTTTTTTTTTTTTATAGTCAACTCTTATGCGATTGTTTTTTCTTAAAATTTCTAGTTGTTGATGTTAGCTTTGTTTGTTTGCTTTTTTTGTCAAAGGGTGATTGGGACGGTTTGTTTATTATGGTTAAAATGTTTATTGTGGGTGTTCTTGACGAGTTGGGCCTGTTTTTTATTTTCTAAGTCTTATGATGTTGTTTTTGTTTTGTTTACAGGGGACTAACCTAGGGCCTTGGGGGCTCATCAAAGATAAACCTTGCCTATGTTGTAAATGCAGAGGCTCGTAGTTTGCTTGGTTTGACCTTTTATGTTTTGTGAATGTTTTTTGATTTTGTATATTGTATATGTTTTTGGGATTTTTCATTTTTGACTAAGTTGAAATCAAGCATGTTGGAAACCTAAGGGGACTGACCTAGGGTCGAGGGCTAAAAGCCTTGCCTACGTTATACATTCAAAGACTATGTAGTTCAACCATTTGACTCAAAGCATGAATTGTTTTTGGGTAAACAACATTGATAGCATGGATAGATATCCCATTTATGTTTCTAGAGGATATGTTGTAGGAAATTCACTTGAACTAGCTGTGAGGTTCAAGCAAATGTTGATATCTTAGACTGTTTGAGTGAAGGAATAATCTAACGATGTTTTTTTTTTTATGTTTTCCATATGTTTTTATTGTTTTTGTTTTCTAGTATTTTTGACTTCTGTTATTTTATGACCATGATTAAATTTCGTAAGATCTAATCCATGAATAGCTTCGAGAAGTTGCCCCCAATAAAATGACTTATCTTAATCATTGACAAGCCATGGTTGGACAAATGATTTATGAAAATGGATGGGTGGATGCTGTGAAAGAGTGTTGATAGATAATAATGCCTATTTTATTCATACATAGCACCTATTTACCAGGTTTTCACTATGGTACCTATTCTAGGATTGCCACAAAGTGGTTTTCACTCAAAGAACATTTTATTTCTCTTTACTATTTTTCTTTCTTTTATATTTTTTTATATTTTTTGTCTCTTTTTTCCATTTTTTTGGATTTTTACCCTTTTACCTGGGGCATTCTGACATTTAAGATGAGTGGACCTAACTAGTTAGGTTCAAACTTTACCTTGTCATCTTGATTCAATTGTATCTTCTAATTACCCTTGAGGACCAAGTCACCAACTTGAAATTTTCTATCTTTGATTCTCCTGTCATAGATTCACTTGATCTGATTTTGATAAACCTATAGATGGTTTAACACGCTCAAACTCCTTTCATCTGAGATCTCCAATTCATTCAGTTTGGATACCTTGTATTCTTCATTGCTTACCATGCCTTTTAGTTAGACTTGTAATGAGGGGATTTCGACCTCAATAGGTAATACAACTTTTGATCCGTAGACCAAGGAAAAAGGTGTGGCGACAGTAGGTGTGTGGGTGTTGGTTTGATAAGCCCATAAGGCTGGGTTTAGCTACAAATGCAAATCATGACCGACATCATTGACAGTCTTTTTTCAATATTTTCAAGATTTTTTTATTGGATGCCTCCACCTGACCATTTCCTTGAGGATATTAGGGTTTAGAAAATCTATGTTGGATAGATAATTTAGAACAAAGTTCCTAGAAATCCTGATTCTTAAATGGGGTGCCATTGTTTGTTACAATTATTTGAGGTATTCCATACCTACAAATGAGATAATTCAAATTGAATTTTGATATCTATTTTCCAGTGATATAGGTCAATTGAATTGCCTCTATCCATTTTGTGGAGTATTTTGTTGTGGTGATAATGAATTTATGCATGTTGCATGAAGTGATGATATCTTACCTACCAAGTCTAATCCCCACTACGAAAAAGGCCATGGTGTTGTGATGGGTTTCAACTCTTGTGCCAGTGCATGAACTAGATCATTGTGTTGCTAGCATTATTGACACCTTCTAGAATTTTGAATGTAGTCTTGCTCCATGGAAGGCCAATAGTATCCTACTTTGAGTATCTTTTGGACTAAGTTAGGTTTGCTAAAGTGGGACCCACAAATACCTTCGTAGACCTCTTGTAAGGCCGTTTGTGCTTCTTATGCGTTAAGGCACGAAAGTAACATACCATCCAAGCTATGATGGTATAGGGTTTCTCCTAATATAATAAAATGGGAGGTTCTATGAGTGAATGTTTTCTTTTGGGTAGTCATTAAGTCAAGTGGTATGATACCATTCTGGGTATAGTCAAAATTATCTTGGTACCATGGGGAGTTAGGACCAACAACAACACATACCATTTCTGATTCTAGGATGTCAAATGCTAGCACTAGTAGTTGTATATTAATTTAGGTACATTTTGAGGAATATCTAGCAATGAGCCTATTGTTGCCATTGCATCAACAACTATGTTATTAATTTGAGGAACCTATTCAAAGGTTATTTTGATGAAATACTCCTTAAAGCTTTCCATAATCCTTTTGTATGGTAGTAATTTTTCATCTTTTGTTTGGTATTCATCACTCACCTATCTGGTTACTAGTTGGGAGCCTCCAGAGACATGTAGCTCTTTTATTCTCCATTCAATTTCCATTTTGAGCCCCATAATAAGAGATTCATACTCTAAGATGTTGTTTGTGTAGGGGAATGCAATCTTGTAGGCTTTGGGTATACTATCTCCCTATGGTGTGAGAAATAAAATACATAATCCTAAACCATTTTGAGTATGGGACCTATCAAAGTATAAAGTCCACTGGCCTTTCTATTCTATCATCAAGACACTCTCATCTAGAAAATCCACTATGAGAGGTTTATTATCATGTATGGGTGCTTCGTCCAATTGGTCTACTATAACTTGTCCCTTTATAGCTCTCTTGTCCATGTACTCTATATCAAATTTGACCTATTAAGGTTGCTTTTGCTAGTAAATATTTGAGTGGGTCCACCTTTGTTATTAGTTTTTTTGTTTTTGTTTAAGATGTAATGTCTTAGCTTTTATTTTGAAAATATGATTGAGAGACATGCTCTTTTAATGGGTGAATAGTTCATTTCATAGCCCACCAATGTTCTATTGATATAGTAGACTTCTCTTTCTTTATTTTTATCATCTAGTTGTGCCAGGAGAGCTCCCAATGTTGTTTGTGTGGTAGACACATAAAGTATCATCTCCTTTTCTGGAATTGGTGGCATGAGTAGAGGAGGAGTAAGTAGGTACTCCTTAACTTGATGAAATTCTTGGTCACATCTCCCATCCAATTTGAAGGTGATGTCGTTGTGTAGAAGATGAGTGAAAGGGTGGCATTTGTCTGCTAGTTGTGTGATAAATTACCTGATTGATTGTAGCTTCCCTTGTAGGATCCTCAGTTGTTTGAGTTTATTTGGTGGAGGTATCTCCATTATAGCTTTTACCTTGGCAGGATCCACCTCTATCCCTCTTCTTGACACTATGCACCCTAATAGCTTTCCAAAGGTTACTCTGAACACACATTTCTTAGGGTTGAGTCTCAGATTATACTATTCCAATCAATCAAATACCCTTGCTAGGTTTGTCAAGTGGTTTTCCCTTTTGATTGACTTGTCTAGGATGTCATCCACATAGTCTTTTATGATTGTGTGTAGCATGTCATGGAATATAGTCATCATCGCTCTTTGATAATTTTCTCTTGCATTCTTTAGACCAAAAGGCATCAAATTCTAATAGAAAGTTTCCCAAGCACAAGTGAATGTTGTTTTGTGTTGGTCATTTGGAGAGATCTTTATCTAGTTGTATCCTGAGAAACCATCCATCAAGGATAGCATCTCATGCTTTCTATTAGATCCACAATAATGCCAATGCTCGATAATCGAAAGTCATCTTTTGGATAGGCCTTGTTCAAGTCTCTAAATTTTGTACATATCCTTATGGCCCTAGTAGGTTTTGACATTGGTACTAGATTTGATATCCATTATGGATAGTCAATGGGTCTGATGAAACCAACATCTAGTAGCTTCTTTAGTTCTACCTTTACCAGTAATGCTATTCGGGGATGCATTTTTTTGAGTTTCTATTTGATAGGCTTTGTTCCATGGATGACAACTTGATGATGCACCAATAATGTTAGATCTAGTCTAGGCATGTCAGCATAGGTCCAAACAAATTTTACCTTTCTCCCATTGATGAATGCTATGAAATTTTCTTTCTCCTCAGGTTCAAGTGATTCTTCCTAGTATTTTATCTTTGGGTCCTCTGCTATACCAACATTTATGGATTTTGTTTCTTCTACAAGGAGTGTTGATCTTTCTTGATATTTTGATATGGGGAGATTGAATCCTCCATCCTTAGGTTCCTCTAGGAGGTTTTCACCTTTAGGTGCATCCTTTATTTTTCTCTTTTCTGTATCCAATAGAGCCATGGTGTGGTTTTCTCTAGGGGATCGTATCTTTAATATTTTTACTTCATTTTTATGACCAAAAGATTCAATATCTCCACCGAAGTATGCCTCTTGTTCTAGTTCCATGATCAACCCTACTTTGTGATCTCCTATTGGTATGTCTTTTCGAAGTCCCATGAACTCTGCGATGGCCTCATCATTATGGAATTGATCCAAAACAAGTGTACGTTTTTGTTGATCCCAATCTATGAGTTGTGGGTAATAGAGTGGAAGACTATCATCTTGGTCTACAAAGCTTATAGAAGTAGGTGAAAGGTTCAATATGGCTCTGGTGTCTTTTTCCCACTAGGTATCTAGGTCATCATTACTATAGTTAGGGGAATCATATCCTGTGATAAAGGAAGGAGAATCCCATTCATATTCATTAGAGTTCATTTCAGAATGGTAATAGATGTTGGGGATGGTTTCCATGTACTAGAGAGGGAACCTATCAATTCTAAATTTGTCGAATAAGTCTTCAATGGGTAATTCATTGTCCATGACATGGAAGATATCTAGTGCCTTAACACTAGCAGAAGTTTCTTGTTTCTTCCAAGAGGTTCATCCAATTTTTGGAATGACCACATCTTTTGGTTTATAACCTAGCCCCATATTATTTTGTCTCTGTTCCACTATGATAGGCTCTGAATGACCTTGTTTGTGTATCCCTAGGCCACTTGTTCCATTGTATCCCACTTTTTTGACTAATTGATACCCTCTAGTGTTAGGATCAATTAAAATGGGTTGTGGCTTTTGTGGTTCCTTTTGGTCCTCATAAATCATAGATGAAAGGTCTTCTTCAAATATTTCTTCATATTTCATGTCTCCCCATCTAGTAAAGATAGCGGGTTTGGAAATCATTTGTACTATCTTGATCTCTTTTGGACCTCCATATACTCTAGGTGTTGGTGGAAGCATGTCGATGCAAAATACTTGGTTAAAATGGTAGTTCCCATTACCTTTATCAAGTACTTGAATCTTGGATTTTATTTTTTGGTTGCTCAATCAATGTGTTTTTGGTGGAGGCTGATGGAAGCATGGAAGGGTCAACATAGGAAAAGGAATGGAAGGCTATATCATTGCTAGGCACACATTATATTTTATTGTATTTCTCCTCCAACTTCACACAAAAATGGAAAGGTTTAGGATTGACATATAGTGTTACTTCCTTTCCTTCATGGGAAGACTTTAGGCATTGATGGAAAGTGGAAGGGACTTCTTGTAATTCATGGATCCAAGGGCATCCCAGGAGTAAGTTGTATGGTAACTCAAGATCCAGTACTTGACAAGTAGTTTTTGTTACTGTTGGTCCTATTTGCATTGGCAAGCTAACTTTCCCCTCAAAATTTCTCTCTAAGTCATCATACACCCTTATGGTGATACTCTTTCCTTTGTCAATCACATCATTAGAATACACTAGTTGTTTTATGAATTTTAAGGTACAAATGTTTAATCCTGCACCATTATCTATCAACACTCTTTTGACCATGGTCTTATGAACACCAAACTCTATGTATAGAGCTTGATTGTGGAATGTTCTTTGTGGTAAATCTCTCTCTGAGAAGACTAAGTGATTACTTGCAGTGATTTTTCCAACCATGGCTTGGAATTGATTGGGATCGAGGTCATTAGGGATTGATATTTCCAAAGATTCTTCTAATATCTCCTTATGTGCAGGTGATAGTTTTAACAATTCTAGGATTGAAATAAGGGCGATTGTCTTCTTTGACTATTCTGCAATACTGTAGTCACTTGGTGACTTGATTTTGGGTTTGGGAGGTGCTCCTTTTATTGTAACTCTTCTACGATGGGTGGTTACATTTCATTTGTTGTCTCCTCCTTGCATTGTTACTACATTTGTCCTATTGTCATCAACTTGTGAGAGGGTTCCTAAAATTGTGTCACTGTATGTGTAATTAGCATTGTGGTACTCTTTTCCCTTTCCTTTATCATTAATCTTATCATGGTTTGCGATCGAGTTTAAGTATATTTGCAGGTCCTTTTTTTTGGGATGATGATCAACGTCTACTTCCCCTTTGTCTATCAAGTCCTGAATGATATGTTTGAGGCACATGCAATTGTTAGTCGTATGTCATTTGATCATATGGAAATCACACAAGTCCTTCTCATTGTACCATGGTGTCTTATAGCTAGGTTCCTCATAATTTAGGCGGCCATTTGTTTTAATGAGGTTTTGCTGTACTAGTTTTCGCATAAATGTCTCAAGTGAATCACCTAATATAGTAAATTTCCTCCTAGGTTGATCATACTGCCTCTGTTGTCCTCCCTGATTTGTCTGTTGTTTTACAACCTAATTGTTATTGGGATAGGTAATTTGGTTGTTTTTTGTGTTGTTGGGACCATAGCTTGTTTTTTCCACTATGGTTTGTTTTGATTTGTGTTATGTGTGTTCCATACTACTCTAGTGCCTACCACTCCATTGTTTTTAACATTCTTGTTTTTAGCCCGGATTTTGGGTTTTTCATTTGAACTCGAGGGACTATCTTTTGAGTTGTTTATCTTTAAGGTTCCTCTTTCTATGAGAGCTCTCTCAATATCTAACCCATTTTCAATTGTTTCTTTGAAGTCTATAGGATATAGCATAGTGAGGCGATAGTTTATTTCGGGTAGGACATTAGTGATAAAAATATCCAAAATCTCCCTGTCTAGAATGGGCCATTTGCACTAACTTGCTTTGTGTCTCCATATCTATAGGTAGGAGATGAAGGACTCTCCTGGGTTCTATTTGATCATAGAAATATTAGTGATGGTGACATCTTGTTCTATGTTAAACAAGAAGTGGGTTATAAATTTTCTAGACAACTCATCAAAAGTTTTGATTTCGGGTTGCAGACGGGTGAACCACTCCATAGAATGACCTATAAGGGTGTGTGGAAATAGCCTCATGAGATAGGAATCATTTTTTTATACCTCCATACATGATACCAAGAAGTCTCATACATGCTTTATCGGATCAACTACTCCTTTTTTCTTTCTTTCAAATCTAGGTATTTCAAAGTTGTTTGGAAAGGGTAGTGTCGTGATGAAATGATCAAATGGGAACAAACAAATTTCTTGCATGGTGTAGGTCTTCTTCTATTTTTCTATTTGCATATCTGCTATTTTTTGGGTGACAATATCTAGCCTTAGTTCCATCTTCATTTTTGGTACATGTGTTTGCAAACCCTGCGTGTAATAACCTTGTTTTCCTACCAAGTTTTGGTTATAAACCGGGTATTGTGAAGGTATAGGACCTTGATAGCCATATGGGATGTAAGGAGGGTTAATTCCTTGTTGTGTATAAGGAGGGTTAAATCCTTTATTTTGGGGTGGAACATACGAAAGGCTTCCCTAATGATGCATTTGTGGGTGACCTTATTAATAGGATGACTAAATAAGGGTGCTTTGTGGGATAATTTGTTGGGTAGAAATAAATTTAAGGTTACCCTGGTGATGCATTGGTGGGATACCTTGTTGTTGGGATGATTGATTGAAGGTGCTATGTGGCACACCTTGTTGGGTATGACTAAACTGAAGGTTACCCTGATGATGCTTTGGCGGGACACCTTGTTGTTGGGATGACTAATTGAGGGTGCTCTATGGCACACCCTATTGGGTAGGACTAAATTGAAGGTTACCTTGATGATGGGTTGGTGGGACAATTGATTGAGGGTGCTTTGTGGCACATCATGTTGGGTAGGACTAAAATAAAGGTTACCCTAATGACGAGTTAGTGGGATACCTTATTGATAATATTGTTGGTTCAAAAGGGAACCCTGTGTTCCACATTGTTGAAAATATTGATTGTTTTGAGGAGGACCCTTTGTTCCACCCTATTGAAGATATTGATTGTTTAGAGAGGGAGCCTATGTTCTACATTGTTGAAGATTCTGATTCTTCTGGGAAGGGTCAATGCTTGTTGTGTTCTGAGGTATGTATTGCCCAGGAGGTGGATTTTTATTCTGAGGTTCATATTGAGATGGCCCCCCTTGGTACATTTGTGCTACTATTTCTTGTTCAACCTGAGTTGGTTTTCTTAACAAGGGGTTCTCTTTGGGTTGATCACTATTTTGTGAGAACATGGGTGGCATATTCGACATCTCTATAGGTTGGGTTATTTGTCTCACAACTGAGTTGTCACTTAAGGGAATACGATTGGGGTCTTTGAGATATTCTATGTTGAAATTCACGGGTGACTTAGCACCACTTTGTGCTAACTTGAAGAAATAATAGTTCAGGTATTTTCTTAACAACCTATCCATTAGTTTGAGAACCTTAGGTTTGTTAGAATGCTCAAATAATTATTCCTTATTTATCTCTTCTTCATTGTTTACCTCCTTTGCAATCACTTAGTTTGGGTCCTAGTTACCTTGTTCCATAACCTCCTTTTGTTTGCGAATTATTTCTTCCTCAATGAAAGTGTCTTTTTATACTGGTCCTTTTTGGGGAGTTTCAAGGTCACTTGGCCTATAGCCCCATGGGCTACTCTCATCATTCATGGAATTTTTTTGTGGGATACTGGTGGTATTTTTGTTGGATTCCATCTTTTTCCTATGCTATGATCTTGTGGTTGTCATAAACAACTTGGGTCTCCTGTAGAAGAGTGGTATACTCTCTAGTTAACTCAAATTTTAAAAGACCCGATGTTTTTCCTACAGATTATGTAAGATACTAGAACTATTGGACAAACCCGAATTCTGACAATAGTAGAAGGAATACAAGTTCGCATTGTTCCTGGAAGCCCATTTGTAAAAGTTATATACCAACCTAGTTCTAGTTTCGTGAAGTGCCCAAAGGTGTTTCTTGAGAGCTTTTAGACTAAGATTCCTAAGTCTAAAATGAAAACCTATGGACTTTACCTTAGGGATCTTGACCTTACATGAGATCATGAAGGGGATAATTATTTCCACACAGGTGGTGGTAATATGAGTCTCTCTGCTGCTATGCCAACTTTCTCTTCCTCATCATCTAGGACAATTGATGTAATGAGAAACTAGCGGGGTGTTTCGTTCTTCTGAAAAATGAAGATTCTCAAGCTACTTATGATGTTAGTTTGTTCACCTTCGATATATGTGAGACTTGGTTGAAGGATCGATGCTAAAAGATCTAGTTGTTGAACTGGGGTAGCTGGTCACCAGATGGTCATAAATTTTGATGGTTTTATGGGATGGTTGTTGTGAAGTTTAAGACCCTAGGGTTTGAGTGTTGTTTGGAATGATACTACTTCTTGGAAATCAAAATTTTGAAGAACTAAGGTTTATATTCCACTTCCTTGTCCAAAGGATATGTTGCAGGAAATTTTACTTGTACTATCTATAAGTCCTAAGTAACTATTGATATCATGGATGTCTGGGTGGAGGAATGACCTTAATGGTCTGTTTGATTTTGATTTCAAATAGGTAGGATGGAAATAATGGATGTGGGACTATCTAATCTTCTAGCTTTCCAATTGTTTTGGTTTGAACAATGATGTTATAAGAGACTTTCTTTCAACTTTTTCTCCATGTTTTGAAGTATGGCAAGTGATAAGACAACACTTGGACAGACTCAACAGGCATGGACTTATGTGACCTTCATGTCTATAACTTAGGTTGTGAAATCACAACACCCAAGCCATAGTTCCCAAATGTTTACTTTGATTAATGTACCTTGAAATCAAGGCCAGAATGTTTGAAAATCATTAAGGAAAGATCCTTTCAAAGGGGTACAAACATAAGGCTTTTTTCACAAGTATGCACTAAATCAAAGGGTTTGTGGTTCAACCATCTCATTCAGTGTTTTTTTTTAATGTGTTCTTTTTATTTAAATCAAACACAAAATTTGATGTCAATTTGTTTTGAATGTAATGGGCCAAGTTTAACATAAACCAATAATTACAACCCTAGGGGATAGACACCATTCTCTTAGGTAGGCCTACCTCATGCTCCAAAGAGATGATTTTACATGAAACTTATGGCATGGGCTTGTAGTCAAACATAGAAAGTAACTTCTCAAAAGTAAGTTTTGATGCACCACTTTCAGAGAATAATTTTGGATAATAGGATGGCCTCTAAATAAATTTGGTTCTTTGTGGTAACTATGAATGCAGAAATATGACACTCATCCATTGGCCACTTAAGGCTCTTTAACCATTCCCATTCCACGCAAGGTATGGGATTAGGTGCAGTCTATTGTCAACACGACTTGAAGCTACTTTCTTACAATTTCATAACCTTTAATATAGCCCACTAGTAAATGTGCTTCGATACCTTGCAATGAGTTTTCCAGTGTGGGATGTATCTCAAGGCAAGCCCCATCTTTAAGGTAAACTTTTAAAAAAGTGCAATGCTAAAAAATGTTCTTTCACTCACCCAAGATCGCCAAAAAGGTGTGAGGGGAGAAGATAAAACACTTTAGCTTTTCCAATCAATGAATGCACAGTGAACAATCCATAGAAAATTGATTCATTTTAAACACCTCAAGAGATGTTATCCCCAAAAAATTGAGTAAAGAAAAATAAAGTTCTTTTTAACTTGCACCAATATGAGGTTTTCAGGACATCAAGAAATTAAGATAGCAATGGTAAAAAATCATAAAAAAACATTTGTTCATTTTTACGAGCTCCAATAGAAATGTTTCTAAGAAAGGAAACCCTTGTCCTATCTTGGTCCACAAATGTAAAACATGTGTGCGTCAAAAAAATGGAAAATGTTTTTTGCTCTTTTTATGCACCAAAACTTAAAAGTTCCTAATTATGAAAACATGAAATGTGTTAATTTTTTAGAGCCCAAAAATTGAAGTTTTTTTTCTTTTTATTAGCACCAAATGAAAGTTCCTAACTTAAAAGAATTAAAATTGGTTCATTTTAACAGTACCAAAATCAAATGTGAGTTTGTTATTGTTCATTTTTAATGCACCAAATGAAAAGTTCCTAACTTAGAAAACTTAAAATTGGTTTATTTTAACAACACCAAAATCAAATATGAGTTTATTGTTGTTCATTTTAGAGCTCTAAATGAAATCTTTTCCTAAGTTAATAAAAGAACATTTGTGGTTTAGAAACTTGGACCGATTGTCTTTCCTATAACAAAGATGTTAAAGTTGATGGAATCCTGCATCAGATCTATCAATTCCTACTTACACATAAAATAAAAAACAATAGTTAGTGAAAAACACCATTACAAGAGTGTAGGATCTGTGCACTTGTCCGTCAAAGAAATTGCTTAGAAAAAGAAAAATAAATGCTCAAAAAAAAGACAATTGCTCAGTTGTAGAAACAATTGCTAAAACCCAAACAAACAAAAGCTAACTCTATGAAAACACAAATGCACAGGTTTTAGAAAAAGGTGTCATTCCCATGACAACTGCATAGTTCTTTGGACAAAAGCACAATTCTTCAAATAACTGTGTAGTTTTCTTGACAAACAAATGCCTAGGGTTTTTGGACAAGTGCTCAAGTCTTTTGGGAAAGTACATGAAAACTTTGTTAGAGGTGTTTTCGAGACTTGTAGCTTCAAAAGTGACTCAAACAAATGTTAGAAAAGGGGACAGGGTCCCACCGGGCTTGATAGAATATGTGAGGGGGAAATGGGACGTTAGATTCAGATTCAAGATGAATAAGAATGCAATTTGACAAAGAAATCTAATCCACAGCCAAATGCACAAATCTAAAATCTAAAACTCCTACACATACGAGATTTAAACTATAATATTGCAAATATGATGAGGAACCTACTAATTACTAAATTAAATGAAAGCAAAAGAAATTTTCACCATCTCGTAGTGGAGTGTATTCGCTTGATGTTGGATTTCTCTTATCACAACGAAGCCTCCAAAGGTCGTGTGCAAAGTGTGGAAGGATGCTTGGTTGATCGAAGGAAGGAATGAAGCTCTCTCAAGGATGATCTTGAAAACACTTCATTGCTCAATGTATGTTAATTCTCTGATCCTTATTTGTGAGGAAAGGGGTTTGTTATATAGAAAATTAGATTTGAAATGGATGATCAAGATCATTTTGAAGAAATCCAGATCAACGGTCAGAGTGTGTTGAGAGGATTTAGACATGAGAGAATTGTGCAAAGTTGATTGCTTAATTTGTGTGATTGAGAAATAGATTGGCTAGTCAGGGATGTGTTGGCTTAGTTAGGAATGTGATGGCTTAGTTAGGAATTAAGATTGATTAGTTAACAAAATAGATGTTTCAGTTAACAATTTGGATTGATTAGTTAACAAATTAGATTGCTTAGTCAACAATCATAATTTTCTCAATTAGAAAGTGGGTGAGGAATATGAATTAATTGATTTAATTAATTAATTTCTTTTTGGATTTGAACATGCAAAACAAGTTTGGCTTTTGCAAACAAAGTTGCATTAGTTTGATTTGATTTTTGATAATTGATTTGAATAATTTGATTTAATTATTCAATTTTTTTGCAAGGAAAGTGTTGTAATTAAATTATTATTTAATAATTTAATCAACTTAGAGGAATAAGGTGATTTAGTGATGTAATTAAATAATTGGCATTATTTAATCAATCAAGACAAAATAAAGTGGGATCAGGGCTTTATTAAATAAATGTGATTTATTTAATTGGTCGAAATGATGAAATGTGAATTAATCAAATAATGTTATTTTTTTTAATTAATAGAAGAATTAGATTTTTGACTATTAAATAAATAAAATTTATTTAATTTGTCCAAAAAAGTGAATTAATTAAATAATGTTGTATTATTCAACTAATAGAGGAATTAGGGTTTTTGATGTCATTTTGATGTGGTGTGATGTGGGGATGTCATGAGATGATTTTGAGATGATCTAAGACATTACGAGATGATTTTGAGATGTTCTAAGTCATTACAGGATGATTTTGAGATATTCTGAGAAATTACATGATGATTCTGAGTTATTATGATATGTTACAAGACAATTCTGAGTCATTTTGAGGCATTACAAGATGATTTTGAGTCATTCTAAGGTGTTACGAGATGATTCCAAGTCATTTTGAGATGATTTTGAGTCATTCTAAGGTGTTAGGGGATGATTCCAAGTCATTCCAAGATGTTATGGGATGATTATGAGTCATTCTAAGGTGTTACGGGATGATTCAAAGTCATTCTGAGGTGTTACAGGATGATTCAAAGTCATTTTGAGGTGCTACAGGATTATTCAAAGTCATTCAAGGTGTTACAGGATGATTTCTAGTCATTCTGAGGCATTACAGGATGATTTTGTGTCATTCTGAGATGTTACGGGATGATCAGAGACAATGTTCCATATTGTTTGATGTTTGAGGTTGTTCGATGCTATTCGAGGTGTGTGATAGGTGTCAAGTCAATTTTACATGTCTACAATAGGAAATTGCACTAGGTGCAGTTTTACACCATAACATTTTTTACCCCACTTCAATGAGCATATGTGTCTAAGCATGTGTGAGCTAAACTAGAAAAATATTGAAGAGAATATACCAAAAGCATAGAGGAAGCATTCTTTTGATCTGATATACTTGACATAGAATGAGCTTCACTAGGATGTGAAGAGGACATGGGTCTTCGATCCTACAAAGCTTGTTGTGATCTCATAAAAATCATGTTAGTTGCACACAAACATGTTAAGCGAAAAGGAAAAAAGTGTTAGACACCATAGAATATTCAAACACAATAAGACACTCTAATTGGAAAAATACATTGTTGATAAGGTATCTAGATACAAAGACACAAGGATGTCAAGTATCAAATATAAGACAAGTCTAGTTAGCCTACCCCCAAGATAGATGCCAAGATATAAGACATCAGGACACCAAGACACAAGATGTCAAATATAAAAAATAAGACACAAATTATAAGACACCGAAGAATTCTTTTGAAAGAGAGCAAGTGATTCTATCATCGAGGATTACTTTTGAAAGATCTTTCATCAAGGAATCCTTTGGAAAGAATGCTCCTTTTTGAAAGTAAGTTGTTAGATTTTTTCACCAAGGGGGGAAGAATGCTCCTTTTATAAAGGAAATTTTTAGATTCTTCACCAAGCGATCTTTTTGAATGAAAATTTCACCAAGGAATCCTTTTGAAAGAATACTCCTTGTTGAAAATTAAGTAGAGATGAGATGCCCCCTTAGAAGGATATGTGTTACATATATGAGCACATGTCATTCTAAAGAGATAAAAGAAAGAAAAGAGATGTTTTGGAATGTGATATATGGTGAGATGTATTCATGGGATGCTATCACACATGTGAGGGACAACACATTTAAAACCACAACATCATGAAATAGACAAGTAGGGATGAAGAAATCAAGAGATAAGGGGATTTAATAATTCAACTCCTCATAAATATAGATAGATAGATATAATATATATATGTATGAGTTTTCATCAACCCCCAGATGTATCAAAACATGGAGAAGAGCACATGAATACAAATAAAAAATAAAAATTGGGTCAACATGGAAGAAGGCCTAAATTCCCCCAATTCTTTATATCATCCCCAAAAAGGAAAATCAAAGTTTATGACACATAAAATAATGATGAGACAAATAGAAGAATTTTACACAAACAAGTACACAAATATAAACTATAATTGTAGAAGAGGGAGACACCACCCTAGTCCTCATTGACCAATAGTTTTTCCTACTCCCGATCTAGATCATTGTAAGGGGAAGGAGGATGATCTTGCAATGGAGGGATAGCAAGGGTAGTACTCTTTGACTCACCTGCAATAAGAGCCAAGGAAGAAGGACCCTTGAGGTCTTCGTCACCAAGCTCCTATGAGATGAAGGTCATCAATTTTGCAAAAATATAAGACAAAGTCAGGATATCCTCCATAAAGTTGAACATGCACTTCTTAGGAGTGCTATGTGTCAACTAAGCAAGAGGAGCACAAGAAACTCCAAAGTCATTATCAACCTCAACAAAATGGGTAGTGACAAACTTTGGGGATGTGGGAGATGCCTTTGTCACAAAGACAACACATGAAAAAATTAAACTAGACTCTAGAGAAGGTGAAACTTTCTTATGACCATCACTTGAGGTGAGGCATCCTCCAACTTTCACTTCAATGGAGGATGTTGAATCCCCATAGAGAAAGAAAAAACAAAGGAGGGACAAGAGGGAGTTTTAGAAGACACCACCTTTGTATTAGGCATATCGATGGGCTGCAAAAAAGGAGGAATATCTAGAAGAGAAGTAAGAAGGGGAGGATCCATTGATGGAGTAATAAACACTTGCACCCTTTTGGAATGAGGTTCATCAGGGTCCATTGATGAAGCTAAAAGAAGCACTCAGGCAATGGGAATTGAAGAAAAAGCAAAAAAAATCACTAAAGAAGCAAGAGTAGACATAGAAACACCAGACTTCTTGATACCTTGCTACAAGGCCGCATGCTCATTAGCAAGATAATTTCATTGGTGCTTATGCTCACACGCAAGTTGGTTACATCAATTATGGGAATTTGAAGGCACAACCTGAGAAGAGATTGTGAGTTCCTATTCTACCATAGGAGGGACCTCCACAATTATTTTCGATGGAAGGGGAGACTCCTTAGGAGGAGAAGGATAATTATAGAATTGGAAGTAGAAATATAAAGAGGCATATTGGTACTAGAACTCTTCCCATTCCCTTACCTAGAGGGAGGCAAAAGGATAGGAAGAGGCTAAAAAAGCCAAGATGCAGGAGGAACTCCATAGAGAAACTTCCCCTTCCCATATAGGGTGGGATGGGGTGCTGTGGGAAGAACAAGAAGCTCAAAAAATTGAGGCTTCAACCTCTACAAGGTTCCTTTCCATTTCCTATGATAGGCATAGGAACAATAATGGAGGAAGCCACCAAGTGTTGAGAAGAAGAAGCAGGGTGAACAAAAGACAAAATAGAGGACCTAGAATAAGAATGCTTGAGGGAAAGGGCAAGTGTGTCCTTCCCCTTTGGAGAGGTAGAGTAAAAAGACTATTGTTGTAGACACAAACAAGCCTTCAAATACATAGCATAAGGTCATGGAGAAAAACCACCCTTTGACACTAAGCCCCCAATCTTATACCTACAATAAGCCCAATACAAAAGATCCCCCCTAGGAGGGAGGGATCTAACTAGGGAAAGCCAAAATGGTCAAGAAAGAAGCCGCCACATGCTACCAATGGCTTGTATCCAATGTCCTATACAACATGCATGGAACCCTCATGGGGATACTTCAAGAATTTGTGGAATATGAAAGAAACCACATTCATAGAGGCTAGCCATAGAATATCGAGCCTTGCTCTAAATAGGTCTAGTTCTAGAGTCATAATAAATAGAACATAGATAAACTTAGGACCAATTGAAACTAATAAAGAAATAAACCCCATAGGGGTGATCGAAAACCCATCATGAGTACAAATAGTGGTTTGCAACTCACTGTACTTCTCATTGTGAAAATTTTTAATGAACAAGGTGTTGCAAGGTGTATGCCCTTGATCTCCTTGTGTTGTGTAGCCCAACACTCGGGTTCATGACATGGCTTAACTACCTCTCATGGATTCATTAACTCTGGCAATTGTAGTGGGCATTAACAAGTCAATATTTTGGTGCAATGACAATTGTTTATGCAAAAATTGGTATTAGATCATAGGTCATGGGTTTGAACCCCTCGTTTGTGCTGGGGGATTGTTACAAGGTGTGTGCCCTTGGTCTCCTTGTTTTGTGCAATGTAGGGCTTGGGTTCATGACATGACTTAATCGCCTCTCATGGATTCATTAACTCTGGTGGTTGTATTGGGCATTAACAGGTTGATATTTTGGTGCAATTACAACTATCTATGAAACACAAGGCCTCCTCCATGATCATGTTCACTCGGCTTGATGGATCAACCATAACACTAGTCACAATGTTACCTTTAATTTGGGTAGTAATATACAACAAAGATAGATCCTTTTTTAATGGTAGATCATGTGAGGTAAAATCTATATCAATAACAACACTCACATTATCTGTAGGAGGAATACAAGTTAATGGGACCATTTTAACATACTCAAATGGGACAGGATCAAAAGATGCAAAAATTGTGTAGCCAAGTTAGTAGAATGGGAAGGGAATGGACCTATTTAAATCTATAATTGGCTATTAGGCTTAACTGTAGATTTTTTAGAGTTTTGTTTCTTCTCATTGAGATGGATAGTCTTGTTATTGGTGTAATATTAAATCTCATGATGTAGGAAAACACATCACTCAGTATCATGTCTATATACTCTATAGAACTAATAAAATTGCTAGACATCGTACAATTATGGATACAACTTAGAGAGAGGTAATATTTTAGATAATGTTATAATTTTATCCTTTCATATCTTTTGTAGAATATTGATAAATTTGTTAAAGTTAGACCACATCATATACTTTTACCTTTAGGAACATAGACCATGTTTGTGATGGTCGTATTCTTCTTTGAATCACCAAAAATTAGCACTACTAATTAGTTATCCATATAGGAGCATGAGAACGAATCCCTGAACTAAGAAACCATATGTTGATACCCATGCAAAACTGCACAAAAATGTGTGAAGGAGGGGTACTTCATTAAGACATTTTTCTCACAGCAACCTCTACAAATTCCCAATGAAAATATTTTGGATATCACAATTAGGAAAGGGGTAAGAAATTTGAGAAAACAATGTCTGATAACGAAACTTACATTGGATGAGATCAACGAATGCCATCTTCAACCCAATATTACTCTGGAATTGTCCAAGGAACTAATTCACTAGTTGATCAAATGATAAAATAGAGTTATCTGGAAAAGAACAATACCAATCTAGGGTAGCATCTTTAAGAGATACAAAAAAAGCTTCACCATTAGGTCATCATGGTGGAAGAAGTTAGTGCACATGGCATTGAAAGCTAACACATGTTCCTGAGGATCTCCATGACCACTATAATTATCAAAATAGTAATCTTTGTCCCCTAAGGGATGGGAGTGTTTAAGATGGAAATAAACAAGGGACTATGGTGAGAGAAAGGCTAGAAAATAGGTTCAGGTGAAGAAGAGTTGGCTAGGTTTGCTAGATAATTCTACATTTGTCCCATATTTTTCAATAAAGCATTTAAGACATTATTGGTAGATGAAACAAGACTTGAGGAACCACCACCAAACCCACCAACCCCCGTAGAGCCTCCAACACTAGGACTAGAAGTAGAAACCTTAGGGGAAAAATAAATAAAGCCCAGAGGTACCTTGTTCATTTTAATAGTGTGGGTATTCTCAAGCATAGAGGAAGTATTAAAAAAAGGACTTGTCTCAACCATATACACTAACACTTTGGGCATCAATACTTCTAGTTGTTTTAAAGTGGTCTCGGAGCTAACATCATGGGTAATACCCAAGTTAGAGTTATAGGATGGTACATGGTTATCCATAATGTCTATGATACGTCAGAGAAGTTCTATACCTCTCTAATCCTTGTCCAACATGGTTCTCAATCTATTGACAATGGTAACCACTTGGGTGTGACTACTATCTTTTGAAAAATACCACTTAAACTCCCCAAACCTCTTTTCTAGGGAAAGGAGTTGCTCTGCAGGAACCTCAAGAGAAACTTCTTCCTCTATAGAAGAAGTGGAAGGAGGAACAAGGGGAGTACGAACATGAGTGACAACTCTCCCAAAGGGGCTAGAAAATCTAGTAGACAACCTTGAAACCAATTCTTCAAAAGAGGGACCAATTTGACCAAAAATGACCTTCCTAGATTCCATTCTTGTTTGTCAAAGACTTATTCTGAAAATGAATTTAAAGGTTGTAGATTGGGTCATAAAGCTCATAAAAGCTTCACAATAGACTAATCTATAACACACCCAAGACCTAAGGTAAAATAACTCAACACAAATAAATGAAAAGGATAAATTTCATGACAAGTTCACCAAAATGTAGAGGAGGGGATTCAATACTCCCAAGTCTCTAGCAAAAAAAAGATCCTAAAGGGAGTGAATTACCCTCAACTACCTCAAGACTTAACTAAATACTAAATAGGTCAAAAAGGAAGGGAAAACTAAGCTCTACTTTTTATGTTTTTTGATGGAGATCTTTTGGAAATGGGTGAATAGACTATAGAGGTCTCAAATTGTAAGTTGACTAGATCTTAGCTAGAGGATGCTAGCGCATGAGTAAGATGATAGAATGCCATGCTATCATCTCAAAGGCATGTTGGTGTCTTGTACATATAATGAACAAAACAAGATTGAAACTCATAGGGTATGCTAACAAACTAAAAGTTTTAATCTAACAGTTTAATGAAGAAATTCATGAAATGAAAGAAAACAACAACAAGAATTCTATAACTTGAAAGAAAAACTATCTAACAAAAAAATGACAATAAATAAGGGAGAATACCAACTCAGAAAATTTCCAACCTCCCACAAGATCCTCATGAATGGATTGTACCTACACACACGAAAATGGAAAATTTTTGTGACTGTGTTTTGGTTTTACCTTAGTCAAACCCCCATTTTGGTGTTTCCACCTCCATGGAAAAATGATAGACCACAATATAGAGAAAATGATAAAGAAATGGAAATAGACACAACTTATAGAATGCAAATACAATCTAGATTCTTTTCTATAAACAAGATAATGCAAGTAAACTAAATGTGTTACCCTCCTTTTTACATGATTGGAGAAGCCAAGAGAGGAAGGAAGACAACAAGATGATCATGCCAATGGTATGAAGCTTGATAGTCTATAATAGACAATGGTGTAGAATATATAATGAGAGGAAAAAGAATGAAGGTTTAATGAATTGAAGTGATAGCTAGTGAATGAAATTGAGGGAGAGAGTGTATAAAATAGATAGAATGAAGTTCAAAATGGTTTTTTTGGAGGTAAGAGGAAGTTTTTTAGGTGGTCAAGGTTTGTAGGGGGCATTATAATTCATAAGGTGGTAGAGAACATGTAACACTTACAATATCCATTGACCTAGGAATCCTATCAGGATGCCAACATGGTGCACAAACGTCTGCATAACACATGGGAACTTCCCCAAAAAAAATAATTCATCAACCGATAATGACAAATGAACATGGGAAGGTAAGGAAAAGGTGGAAATTTTTTGTATGGTCGAGTTTATAAGGCTAAAGTGAGGTAATATTATAAGAAATTGTACTAGGTGCAATTTTATGCCATAATAGAAATATAGAAACTCAACCACTTATTCAATGAGAGTGTAAAGTACATAAAGCAAGATATCAACCACTTTTCACTAAGAGAAACCACTTATGTAGTGGGGTAAGTATCCAAATAACATGAAATCAAATATCTGATTGTTACTACCAAATTAATGTCTCAATATGATGTCTAGTACATGAAAACATGAGAACTACAAATTAATATGAAAATCCAATGATATAGTAAGCAATCCCTACAATACAAGAGTTATTAAGCAACATAAATGATGAAAGGACAAGGTTATATCAGGTCTAGTATAATTGTAGCACTAGTCTAATATACCATAGCAGTGAATTGGAAACCAAAATCAACATCCTTCAAATACTCATAACTCTCCAAATACTCATTGAAAACTCCTCAAATCACTTGTGAATGAATAAGAAAGTGTAGGACTCCAAAATCAAACTACAAATCACCTCAAACTAGCTAGTATAGCTCTTGAATGAATCTAAAAGCACCACTAGAAATGGTATGAACTCCCTGGGATGGTCAACTTCCTTTTAAAAATCCAAAAATCCTCTAAAAAATCATCATAATCTACAAAAAGGGTCACCCAAGTTAGAGGAAAATGATGAAGCAATACCACAAATTAGATTTCACTCCTTTAAGTAGTGTGAGCACAAACATGGGTCAACAAGGCAATAACCAACAACATGAAAAGTCTAATATAGCTCTCTAAAAGCCACCAAATAGAAAATAAACACACCAACACACCAAAATAACACTAGAAGACATCAAATCTAATTACAACTGAAGAAAATAAGAAATTCATCACCATTGTTTTCTCTACTACAACCCTTGGGATGAAGCTACAACACTATTTAACTAGGAGGTATCTCTCAACCTCAAAACTAAAGATAGCTTGGAGGGATTTCATCCTCAAAGCCCTAAGAGTTCAATCATCATTTTAGTGGCACTTTATTATATCAAATTAGCATAACCAAATGAGGACTTGAGAGGGTATATTAATAATCTCAAGACCTAGAATTTTGAATTACAATTCCCTCCAAAATTGGATTCCAACCTCAAGGAGCAATAAAATACTCATTAAAAATCACTTAAGTCTCAAACTTTGGCATCTATCCTTGAAATGTATAAATTTATCATTTAAATTGCTTAAGTTGCCAAACTTTGCATGCAACTCCACATTCCCCATTTTAAAACAATGTTAATTTGATCAACCTAGACATGGGGGTCAAAAAGAAACTCAATAATAAGATATTACATTAATTTGTAAACCTTCCAAATTTGAGCTCCAAGAATGTTGGAGAAGCCACTTCTCAATATAACAAGACACCAAACACTACACTGCCAAAAATAGAAACCTAATATTGAACTATTGCCAAAAACCACTACCAGAAGTAGTACTTATTAAAAATAGAATATTTCTAAAATTATTAAGTGACTCCAAACTCCATATGAGCACATTCTAGGTAGCCATCATGGCTTACTAAAAATAGTAAGTCTAAAAATAGACACTACTAAAAATAGCAGTGACTACCCACCAATGCTCTCAAAAAACCCATAAAGACCAAGAAGGCAAATCGGTAAACTGCTAGAAGGAACTCCTAAAAAGTTGACATGAAACCTCCAAGAATCTTGGAAACCCTAAAATTTCCTTTGAGTAGCCTATGAGATTGCGAAAATAGGTTATCAGTCACTAAAAAAAATAGGGATAAAAAGGGTACATTATAGTCTACCCTCCCTAATATTTCATGTCCTCAAGAAATCACAAGCCAAGTACTAAAATATTTTGAACTAAACTCAGCATTAATCTAGGATCCCAAATGAGCCTAAGGAATCCTCAACTCCCCCAAATATGAATAGTTCTCTACTGGGTGCCTACAAATGTAATCTCAGGTAGTTCCCCCATAAGAAGAGAAATCAAACTAAAAAAAAACTTAGCCAACTCCTTGGAGAATTTTTCTCCATAATCAAAATCCTATGGCACCCCATAGGTGAATTTGAGAAAGTTAATGCTAACTTCCTCATTGTCAACATCCTATATACCAAGATCAAGGTCATAACTAAAAAATAATCTATTGTCCCAAGCATAAGAACTAGTGAATGGATTAGAATAGAAACTGATGGGCGTTTTCATACTCTTCTCACATAGATTTTGAATGTCCAAACTCAACATTACCCTTATCTGAAACCACAAGCCAATCTTGTCAGGGGATTGAATGGACTAAAAAAAAGGATACCAATAGCTGTCCAAATCTAGCCAACTTGAGGTATGATTTTTGGAAAATCAACACCCAAGAAGAAGAACAATTGATGCAACACTAAAAAAAATCAACCAAAATGATACATCTACTCATGTCCATAGATGGAAAATTTTCCCCAAGTGTCACCAACTTTCCATAGAGCCATACTTTACTCAAAACCTCTCCAATCCATTGGTAGGGACATCAATGGACTCATATTTTTGTAAAGAGAGGTAACAACAATAATTTTCCCATGCATATGATCTTGGGCATGGATAACCTCTCCCAAAGTGACTCCATCATGTTGTGGCTACCAACAGTGTAACAAATCATGTGACGTAACCCCAAGAAATTTATGAATCTCTAAAACTTCCTTACAAGGGCTCACCACTCCAACACTATCTAGATCAATATGATGCTCCATTCCATACAATGATTCCACAAGGCCAACCTCCCTATTGCAAGGATCCATTCCATTACATCTCAACAGTAGAAAGAAAATCAATTAGAGATAATGGTTCTTCTATCATCTTGTCTCCATGCAACTCAAACAAAGGATTAGGAAATGTGAGCTCTGCTTCCACATCAAATAGGGGATTGCCGTGAGTTTTGAAACTATTTTCATCTTCTTGGTTGGGATCTATCCCTTGCATCATTTTGCATCTACTGGTGTTGGATCCCCCATTATTCATTCCTTTGAACACCACCTTCCTATCACCATCCTGAAATTTTAGCTCCATAGATTTCAAGTTTAAGGTGAACTCCCCTAAGGAGTGAAGCCACTCCATACACAAAACAACATTTGTGCCTCTAATGTTGACAACATAAAAGTCATTATTGGCTTCATAGTAGTTTAGAAGGATTCTAAAATGTTGTATCATCCTAACACAAGACATTGTGTTACCATTGGCAACCATTACTTTGAAACCTCCAAATATTCTAGTCTTGGCCCATGTTGTGCCATGATATCCTCGTCAATGAAATTTTGTGTATCACTAGTGTCAATTAGAGAAACAACTTGCTACCCTTTCAACAACCCTCTAAGTTTGAAATAATTTATTCTCCAAAGGCTAGAGATCCTTGCAAGAGTGCCTCCATTCTCATTCACTTTTCCAAGTTTCTTCTTCTAAGCTTCCTTCTTCACTATCCTTTGCTTCAACTTGCTGGTTTGAATTTTTTTATTCTGATCCATCAACTAAATAGGCCTCCAATTGATGATTCTGTGTGAGGGGGAAAACATTAGAATGAAAACAAGATAAAGTGTCATTGAAATCAGAATCTATCTAATCCAAAACACTTAATCTAAGATCTTATTCTATCACTCATGAAATAAAAAATCTAAGCTATTGAAATTACGTAATGAAATCCTATGATTAACATAATGAATTCAAAGCAAAGGAGAGATTACCATCCCATGTCAAAGTGTGTTTGCATGATGTTGGGTTGTTCATATCACTGCAAATCCTCCATTGTTTCATCATGAAAGCTTGAAGAACAATGTTGATGTTGGTTGACTGAAGGTATGATGAAGCTCTATCAATGGTGATCTTGACAGCACTTTGGTGCATAAGGTATGTTGATTCTCTGATCATTTTTGAGAGTAAATGGGGTTGTTATATAGATTTCAAGTTTTCACATGAATGATCAAGATTAAACAATGTTGAATCGAGATCGATGGTTGAAGGTTGTTGAGAGGATTTAGATTGATCAGTCAACTAACTGCTTCAGATATTGGTTGAGGAGCTAACTCATTTGATGGATTATAAGATTGAGGGTGAGAGGGAGTTAATCAATTTAGATGGGTCAGTCTACTGGATAGATAGAATAGTCAATCTCAGTTGATAGAAAGAGTGTGTGAGTTAAGAGAGTTGACTAAATAGATTGTTTAGTCAACTAGAAGAAAGTGTTAATTACATTCGAGGAGATTGTGCATGAAGAGATAATGAGACAGTTAACTAAATAGATATTTTAGTCAACTGATTTAGAAGAGCTAGTTAAGTTTTTGAGGGAAATTAATTAATATCAAGAGGAACGTGTACATGTAAATTTAACTTTAATAAATAAAGTTTATTTATTAAAGTGGTGATGTTGAATGAATTAAATAATTTATTTAATTATTTAATTTGGAAAGGGAAAGTTGTTTAATTAAATAAATATTGATAATCATTTAATTAAATTAAAAGAATAGGTGGGGTTTTTAATGTAGAAGTTGAAAGAGAATTAAATGAAGAGTTAACTAAATAGATTGTTTAGTTAACTAAAAGAAGAATTAGTCCATGTGGAGAAGATAATTAATTAAAATTAAGAGGAACGTGCATGATGAATTGTTTTTAATAAATAAAAGATTATTTATTAAAGGGATGATGTTGAATGAATTAAATAATTTAATTTAATTGTTTAATTTGGAAAAGGTGGGATTAAAAAATTGAAATAATTATTTAATGTATAAGTTGAAAGAGGATTAAATAATATTTAATATTATTTAATTTATGAGAGGGGATTAATTGATTTAATTAATTAATTCTTTTTAGAATTGAATGTGCAAATCAAGTTTGACTTTTGCAAACAAAGTTGCATTAGTTTGATTTGATTTTTGATGATATTTTGAATAATTTTATTGAATTTATTCAAATTTGGAGGGAAAGTGAGTTAATTAAATTATTATGATTTAATAATTTAATCAACTTAGGGGAATAAAGTTAATTAGTGACATAATTAAATAATTGGTGTTATTTAATTAAATGGGAAGAATAAAGTTGGATTAGGACTATATTAAATAAATAAAATTTATTTAATTTTTTGAGTTTTGTGAGAATGTGAATTAATTAAATAATGTTGTATTATTCAATTAATAGCAAAAATTAGGTTTTTAGGATTTTATTAAATAAATTAACTTTATTTAATTGGTCAAAAATGATGAAAAATTGAATTAATTAAATAATGTATTATTATTCAATCAATAGAGGAAATTAGGGTTTTTCTTGATGTAAATGATGAATGTTAGTGTTAAAATGCTAGTTCGAAGGCTAGGAAATTTTTAGGTGTCTACATTTTGCCCCTCTCTAAGACAAAGTACTGGTTTCTTTGTTTGAAGAAAAATTTCCTTGGTATGCCCTAGATGGGATAGCTTGGTGCCTCCTCGAGAAATTTGGTAAAAATTCTAGATAATGAACCAAATTTTTTGATAAGCTGATGTGATTTGTTAAGGACTAACAGAAGAAATGGTGACAAGAAGAAAATGTTAATAAGAAATGAATAATAGTTGATGTTGTTAGTCATTGATGAATTTTCTTTCGCTTTTCTTGGAGACTTCACATTTTGAACAATCCTTATTGATATAGCAATCAAATACGATGATCCAAGGTATTAATGACAAAGGTGACTTTGTATCCATTGCGTAGACTTTGACTCAACATACAAAGAATATTCTTGCTCATCCTAGACATACGAAAAATTTGTTTAAAATATGTGGTTGGGTTGTGTTTAAAACCTTGCGGACCAGTTACACAAAGAGGTATAGAATACCTAACATGCAATAGCCACACAAACTATTCCAAGACAACTTCCATACACTCAATAAAGCAAGTATTTTCCATGGTAATATTACAAAAATATCATAAAAAACTGAAATGATGCTCAATTGCCCCCATTCCTTCTCTAAATCCTTATGGACATACTCAAGAGATCATGGGAATGAGTTAATAAAACAAATCACAAAAATAAGATTATAAAAAGATAAAAAACAAAGTTGTATCACTTGCCATATCTGTTTGGGTTGGGACTATTATTTGTTGTTGATCATGTCTATCGTAGGAATGAATCCATTAAGACATATCTCAAGATGTTGTTGGTACATTGTCAAAAAATATATAGTTAATATTTTGGATTTTTCTTTATCTATTTTGTGATTGTTTGCTTGAAAGTTCTATCTTTTGATGTTTTCTCTATTTTTTTTTCTTTTTTATCAAAGGGTGAGTGTGACGATTTGTTTATTATGGGTGAAAATTTTATTGTGGATTTGTGATGATGGAGTAGGTCTTTTTGATTTTTCTAAGTTTTATGATGTTGTTTTTAGGGGACTAACCTAGGGCCTTAGGAGATCATCAAAGATAAGCCTTGCCTATGTTGTACATGTAGAGGCTCGTAGTTCACTTGGTTTGAATGTTTTTGACCTTTTCTATTTTGTGAATGTTTTTAGGTTTTGTATTTTGTATATGTTTTTGGGCTTTTGAATTTTTGAATAAGTTGAAAATAAAGCATGTTGTAAACCTAAGGGGACTGACCTAGGGTCTCGAGGGCTATTAAGACTTGCCTACATTGTATACGTAGAGACCATGTAGTTTGACCATTTGACTTAAAGCATAATTATTTCTGGATAAACAACATTGATAATTTGGATTGGTATTCCACTTTTGTGTCCAACGGATATGTTGTTAGAAATCGACTTGATCTACCTATGAGGTTCAAGAAAATGTTTGTTGGCAACACAAGTGCAAACAACTGAGAGGGGGGGTGAATCAGTTAACACAAAATTTCAAACTTATTTAAACTTATTAACCTTTAATCTTAGATCTGATTATTAATAGTGAAAGCATGAATCAACAACACATCAGAAACACACATAACACCAACATTTTTGTGTGGAAACCTTGTTAGGGGAAAAACCATGGTGGAGGTTAATCCACAAGTTATACCCTGTTAAAAGTATAAGAAAATATATGGGGAATGCACATGCATTCCGACACACTGCCTAGAGCTCACTGCTCAAAGGAAGACTCATTGTCTTACATAAAACTTTCAAATTAAAACCATCTAAAGAAATTCAAGTGAGAAAGTAGCATCTACTAATGCTTGAGTACAGTTTTGATTAAGCACATGAACACTTCTTCACTCTCTTTCACTCTTCTTCACACTCTGCTCTGCTTTCAAATGATCTAAACCTTTTTTACACATATCACACACACACTTCACACCTCATACACTTGCACACCTCTCAAATGAAGAAAAGAATCACTTATATATATTTGCAACAAGAAATTACATTGCTTCATGTTGGCTTCAACAAAATAATAGAATGAATATAAAATGTTGGCCCAAAACAATAAATATTATCAATGTGCATCCACCAAGGTTGGCCACAACATAGTAGAGACCTAAAAAAAATTCCTCAAACATGAAACACCTTCAATTAATCTTCCTCGAAGATCCACAACACGCTAGAAGCACTCTGTCCGTCATGAACATGAAAAACATGAACACGCAAGAGAAAATCTTGGATCACAAGTACAATGATCAATGCGGACTTGCAACACAGATAGTGCATTATCTAGAAACATCCACAAACACTTCACGAACATACCAAACACTTCAAATTGCTAAAAACACATTATCTTCTTCTATGAACACCATTTCCAGTAACAAAATAACTGTTAGAACACAAAACTTTATAACTTGCTAAAATCTTCATGCGCACCTCTAAAACTTATAGAGTAGGAAATTGATATGTAGGCAAGAAAACCCTTTAATATGCAACTTCTCACCATCAACATACTAGAATTTCCATCACACTGATCTTCACTGCTTCACAAACAACCTGTAACATATTTTATTACAATTTTCTCAATATCCTCGACATATACAATCTTAAAGACATTAATGCTAATAGTTTTGACATCAATGACAACTATATATCATCAATACAACCACAACATCCAACAATATCCCACTTTGGCATTGATGGCAACACATGATGTGAAAATACCATCAACACAACTAACTCTTCTCCAACAATCTCCCCCTTAGATATTGCACTATTCTTCTCCCCTTTTCTTTTTAGCTCTTCCAATATTACTCTTCTCCCCAAGGTTTTTCACATTACTCTTCTCCCCCTTTGAAATCAATGGAAAAGGTATGCAAGCTCTAAACCACATATTTGAATCATCTAACTACTCCCCCTGAGTAGCAGCCACCACAACATCAATCTGAATCAAGATATGACTATGAATGCACAAACTAATGTAGAGACTATGCATCTTAGTTCTGATTAGGAGGGGTAATCACCCCTAACTTCTCTCTAATATAATCAAAAGTATCCTTAGGCAAAGGCCTAGTAAGGATATTTTCAATATGTTCCTTAGTAGGCACATACTCCAGTTTGACTTCCTTATCACTCACTTTATCTTTCAAAAAGTGGTATTTGAATGCAGCACTAGATTCTTAGAAATTTTTATAGCACTTGAATTATCATAGAATATGGCAATAGATTCATCATACATAACTTTGATATCTTTCAGCATCTCCTTCATCCATAATACTTGAGTACAATAGTTTGCAACAACAATGTATTTTGCCTCTGCAGTAGACAATGAAATGGCATTTTTCTTTTTACTTAGCCATGAAATCAAATTCTTTCCCAAGAAAAATAAACCACCACTATTACTTTTCTTGTCATTTACATCTCCTACCCAATCAACATCAGTAAAGGCACTTAAAGTAAGATCATCATCTTTTGGATACCATAGGCCAAAATCAATTATTCCTTTCAAGTATCTAAAAATCCTCTTCACAACAGTCACACGAGATTCCTTAGGATTGGATTAAAATCTAGCAACAATGCATACAACATTCATGATTTTTGTTCTAGTTTGAGTCAAAAAATAAATTCACCAATCATTGATCTATATCTAATCTGATTTTCCTTTGAAGAATCATCATTTTGTGTTAACTTGCACCCAGTCACTATGGGTGTACCAACTGGCTTTGAATCTTCCATACCAAATTTCTTTAGCAATTCCTTCACATACTTGGATTGAGATATAAAGATTCTTTTATCTGTCTGAGTAATTTGCAATCCCAAAAATAATTTCAGCTCTCCAATCATTGACATCTCATTAGCAAACTTCATGCACAAACCATCATCTCCTCCAAAAATGATATCATCAACAAAGACTTCCACAAACAAATATTTATCATCATCAATCTTGAAATATAGATTACTACTAGCAGTACCTTTGTTAAATCCAAGCTTCAACAAGTATTTATCAAGTCTTGCATACCAAGATCTAGGGGCTTGTTTGAGTCTATACAATTCTTTCTTCAATCAATAAACCATGTCTCCCTAATCAGTGAATTAAAATCCAGCAGGTTGTTCAATATACACCTCTTCTTCTAATTCAACATTTAGAAATGTTGACTTGACATCCATCTGATACATTTTTTAGTTTTTGTAAGCAGCATAAGCAATAAATAGTCTTACAGCTTCAATTCTAGCAACAAGAGAAAATGTTTCTTCAAAGTCAATTCCTTCCATTTGAGAGTATCCTTTGTACACCAATCTTGCTTTGTTTCTGATAAATTCACCTTGTTCATTTAGCTTGTTTCTAAAAACCCATTTAGTTCCAATTACATTTTTGTCTTTAGGTCTAG
This sequence comes from Sequoiadendron giganteum, assembly GCA_007115665.2. Taxonomy (NCBI): domain Eukaryota; kingdom Viridiplantae; phylum Streptophyta; class Pinopsida; order Cupressales; family Cupressaceae; genus Sequoiadendron; species Sequoiadendron giganteum. The sequence goes on along the minus strand of CM021107.1, from coordinate 320,020,701 downwards.
GAACAAGAATCCATGTATTATTATTTTTAATTTGTTGTAGTTCTTCCTTCATTGCTTCAATCCAATGTTCATCTTTGCATGCTTCATTGAAATTACTTGGCCTGGTCTTTGAAATTAAACAATATTCTTCTACAATTCTTCTCCTAGTTTGGACAGCTTTGTTCTTATCTCCTATAATCTGATCTTTTGAATAATTTAATCTCACATACCTTGGAGTCTTAGTCTATTTTTGAATTTTAGGCTCTTGTGATCTCTCTTATGTTCTTTCACTAGTCTCTTGTTGATTTTCTTGATTCACTAGAACAATTTGAACTTGATTTAAAGTATGAGTATTGTTTGTACTGTCATTCTAATCATCAAAATCATATCCACAAGTTCTGGAGGGTCTAACAATGTCTTCATCAACCTTAAAATTTTCACTTTCAACCATTTTCTTCAATCTCTTGTTGCAACACCGGTAGGGCTTGCTCTTAGTAGAATAACCAAGAAATATTCCTTCATCACTTCTAGCATCAAAATTTCCTATATCTTCACCTCTCTTGATATAGCATTTACTCCCAAAGATTTTGAAGTATTTAATAGTAGGCTTATGACCAAACCATAGCTCAAAAGGAGTCTTACCAGTATTACCTTTGATTTGTAACCGGTTAAGGATATACATTGCAGTACTTCCAACTTCTCTCCAATAGACATGAGGGACATTTCCTTCCATCATCATGGTTCTAGTAGCATCTAGAATTATCATGTTCTTCATTTCCACAAATCCATTTTGTTGAGGGGTCCACGGTGTAGATAGTTGTCTCTTTATCCCATGTTCTTCACAAAAAGAATTAAACTCACTGGAAGTGAATTCACCACCTCTATCTGATATTAGACATTTAATCTTTAGACATGTCTCTATCTCAACCATAGCTTTAAAGATCTTGAACTTCTCTAGTGCTTCAGATTTCTCGCTTAAGAAAGTAACCCACGTCATCCTAGAGTAATCATCAATAAGCAACATGAAATACCTATAACCTTGCAAACTTCTGATTCTAGCAGGACCACACAAGTTAGTATACACAAGCTCCAACAATTCATTTGAATAGTGTTATTTTTTGTGAAATGAAATTCTAGTTTGTTTTCCCAACTGACATTCCTTGCATATAACATTGATGGGCTTCACCAATTTAGGAAGATCTCTCATAGCCTATGAGACACTTATCTTGATAATATTGTCAAAGTTTACATGCCACATTCTTCTATGCCACAACCAACTCTCATCAACTTGAGCAATCAGACAACTTTTACTACTAGCATTTAGATGAAAGATGTTACCTTTTGTTTTTGTACTAGAATAAATCATATTTCTGAAAACTTCTCAATATTTTACACTTCCCATCTTTGAATTGAAGATTGTATCCCTTATCAACCATCTATCCAACACTCAGAAGATTATGCTTCAAACCTTCAACATAAAGAACATCATCAGTATTATTCTTACCATCAAAATAAATACATCCTCTACCACAGATTCTACCACCATTGTTATCACCAAATCTTACACCACCACTGTAGAATGGAAAATGTACAATTTCATTTTGGCACGCTTGATCCTGATTACTAACAACATATCTTCCTAAATCATACTCTCAGCATTTCATCATAATCCTATCTCTTAATCTAATGAATCATTATTCATTTAATTAAGTCTTCCTCCTCCTGTGATTAAATTAATCAATTTAATTTAATTAACCATACATTTCTGTTTAATTAAATAAATCATTTTATTTGATTAAAATATCTAAAGTCCTCTTATTAAATTAAATAAATTAAACCTTATTTGATTTAATCTAATATATTCCTCCTTAGTTAAATAAATCAAATCATTTATTTAATAATCTTTTCCTCTCAATTCTGACTTAAATCAATTCATAAATTTAAGTCTAAATTGTCACATCATCTAATTCTTTATTAAATTAATCAAAACCATGATTAAATTAATCCCTCTCATTAAAATCCTCTAAATAATGCAAGTTGTACAATAAATCAATTACTTTGATTTATTTAATTCTCTATTTTCCTTCACATGACATCAAAAAGGAATATTCCCTTATTTCAATTCAAAGAGGCCAAGTGGACTTGGTCCTTCCAACAAGGAATTTAAGGCCTCTTACATGTCCTTGGCCTTGAGCCAAGTGAAATTAACTCCATTTCCCTTCCCTCTTCAACAAGTCATTTCACAAATTCAAATTCAAACTAAATGCATTTATTGTCACTTTGGCTAAAATATGCACAACTGCTAACCATTCACATCATGACATGTGGCATTCAACCATTGGATTCAAAGTTAGTCCCACATTGCTCAAATCTTACTTTCTCTTCCAAATTAAAAGTTATAAATTGGAGGCTTTTCTCCTCATTTCTCATCCACAATTGCATGCAAAGTTAATCTCTTCACATTGAGAGCTAATTTTTCCTATTATCACTCAACCATTCATCATCTTCATAAATTTGTAACAAGGTTATGTTCAAATCTCTTTGGGAGATTTCACCATTCCTCAATCACTCAACATTACAACTAAGGAATTGGGAAAGGGTCAATTGCAACATCTCATTGGCACCAATTCCCCCATGGGATCTTAAACTATTGGCTTAATTATGATTTACATGCTTCTCTTGTATTGTGTTCTTCATTTTCCTAATTTTAGTTTAAATAGATGGATTTCATGGGGAATCTCTCATGCTTGTTTACTTGCATTTGATCTAAAAATTTAACATTTTTGTTGTTCTTGTACATTTGCAGGTAAAGGGGTTCACATTTTGGCACTAGAAGGAGGGCAGACTCAAGAAATTAATCACGTTTTTTCAAAAAATTTGCATTTTTTAACATTTTCTTGCAGGTCACAGGAAAACAATCACACGGTGTCATATTGTGCCACTTTCAGCATCGCGGTGCCCTATAGTACTGCACTCATAGAAGCGATGCCATATTGAACCACGCACAACTTCCAAATTGCATCACTTTTCTCTTCCTACCTATCATTTTAAAGTTTCTAACTCTTCCGCTCTCATCTCTGTGATGCTATACTGCGTCATCCTCAGCACTGCGGTGCCATATTGCACCACGTTTTTCAACATCGCGTCACTCCTACTTTCCTACTTGAAAATTTTGAAATTTTAAATAGGGTTGCTTCCAAAACTATAATGCTTACCCACATAGCGCCACTTATTCACTCTTTGTTTTTGTAGAGTGCCGCCCACAGTCAACCGTGCAACACTATATAACGTCGCTTTTACCCAAACTGCGCTGCTTTTACAAACTATGCCGCGAAAAAACAGTGAGGTCTAAAATTGACATGTGCTTTTTAAATTTTGGATTTTCTAATTCTTGACCTTGTTTGTTGTCTTTTTCTCTCTAGTTTTCTGTCACTTTGCAGGTTGGAGCAAATAAAAAAAAAGCAAAGGGAGAATTTCATCATGACCTCATACTCATCATACAAACAAAAAAGTTTTTTTAAACACTAAAGTGTTCTTCAACACTCTCTAAGGATTTTAGATTCTTGTTTAAAGGAAATTTGTCAATATCTTTTGCTTTAGAAACACTAAAATTCTTTTGGGTTCTAAAATAAACAATCAAACTTCTTTTCAAAAGTTGCCAAAGGGCTAAAAAGAACATTAGGAACAACATACTAGATTTTGTTTCAAGGTTAACAATTGAACACGACAATCTCACATTTCCTTTGGTGCTTAAAAAGAACTCATTATTGCTTTGAGGGATTTAAAATGAACACGTGTTTTTTGTGTCTTGTAATATTTTTTGCAAAGTGGTGTCATTTAAAAAAGGGCGTATGCACTTCTCTCGTGCTTCATGGTGATCTTGAGAATCAAAAGTCCTTTTGGTAACACTAAGTTGCATAAAATATTGCCTCCACATTTCAATTTAGGTACTTAACAATTGAACAAAACATGCGAGTGTGAGCACGACATATTGCAGAGGTTCTCCCTTTGTTTTTCAACAAAGGTTGATTGAACAATGGGATATGTTAGCTTTCTATTGTTTATCCTAGTGGGCCTGCCTTGTGGGAAAAAGTAATCACCCAAGGGAATGACCCAACCGGGAACACGCTAAAGCCAAGCGACTTCCAACTGGTATATAAGTGTGGATTCTTGAGGAAAGTTCAAGAATCACGAGGATTATTCCAACGAGATGGATAGAAATGGACTCTCGCCGACGTTGGATAATCCCCCACAAATGAAATGCCCGAATTAAAACCCTTTGTTTAGAAAAGGCCAAAACCTTATCTATTTTGTTGGTGCAAAAGGTCATGTCCTTTGAAGCCGTCCCACATTATACATGCAGTTTTTTTGTGGAGATGGAAAGTATGCCATGGGAGATTCATGGGTAGTAATGCTTGGCTGACCTAAGAAGTGTGTGCCATGGAGGGGAGCTAGTGTGGTCAAGCATTTAGCCATCTGCACAAAATATGCGCAGCTGGATTCATCCAAGTGGAAACCCAACAAAATATTGTCTCATCATCCTAGGGTTGTAACAAGTGCTTGGAAGTGGAAAACACATTGCTTGGTTTTCAAATTTTTTTGAAAAAAAACATACACAAGGAACTTTGAATTTCAACCCCTTGGAGGAAACAAATACCTTTAACGAATTCAAGCACTCTTGCTTTCCCTAGGGATCATATCCTTAGAGGTTTCTAAGTGTGTGGATTCTACCATCACTTGTTTTCAACAAGGTTAAACATAAGAAACTTTTTCCCTATTTTCCTTGATTTCCACACAATGGACCTTGTGGGATGAGAAAGAAAGTGGGACATTAGACATATAGTTTGAAACATAAGCAAGCAAGTGTTTTTGGTAAAAAGAATTCATTAAGCCAAGATAAAAGGATAAATTGAATCTCATATGTGTTGTTCCAAATGATTTCCCGCAAGATCAAAATCCCAAAACCAAAGTTCAAGAAGCTTAGTCTAAAAGCTCATGAGGAGCATCTTGAGAGACTTTTCGAATTCAGAGAAATAATAACATACAACTTCTATAAGAAAGCTTCAAGGAATAATCCCACTTTGTATGCATTCTACTATCAACAAAATCTTGAACTTTTTGAAAGGTTTTCTTTCCTCCCATAGGAAGTCTAGCATGTTATTCAACAATGAGGTTTTGTAGAAGGAGTCGTGTCTAGGTCAAGGTCCAAGATCAAAGTTATCATCCTCATCCATCTCTCCATCAAATCAAAGCTCATCCCATCAGCAAACTTTTTGAGAACTCTAGAAAAAATCATTCATGCTAAGCTTAAGGACTAAACCAACATTACCCTATCTTGGCTTAACACACCTAGCCAAAATAGTTAAATCTCTTGAACTAAATCGCCTCTAGGATATCACAACTTCCTAAAGGCCTACTAGTTCACAATCACTTTGGCTTAACACACCTAGCCAATTCATCCTCTTGTGCAAGTTCCCCTAGGATAACATAACTTCCTAGGGACTAAAACTTCACTACAATCTTGTTTGACTTAATACATCTAGCCAAACCATCACAATCGATCTAAGTCCTAAGAAATTTAGCATCACCCTTCAAAATTTCTCCAAAAGGTTTCACTCACTTGCTTCATCCATTTATCCCATCATCATTACCACCCTCTTTGATCTTTGACTTCCCTAGTTCTTCTCTTTTGAGCCTAAAAGGTTAGGATCAAATGATCCCTATTTTTTATGGTCCAAACAAGATCACAATACAAGAAGAATATGGAAAATATCAGTGAAATATCAACTTCCATTGACATGAGTCAAGTAACCTCTGAAATAAACCTTGCAGGATCAAGCAATCCCCCAAGTAACTCTCCTCTACCATCACAAAATCCTCAAGAGGAGAGCAATGAAGAGGACATCACAAATGAAGACATAGGGATGACACAATCTGAAATGATAAAAATGATTTAAAATCCCAAGAACCACAAAATTGTCAGTGCCATGTTCAAATATTTAAGAATGTTAACGAAAGGAGGGGTATAGTTCCCTTTCGACCTTGACTCAAGCACTAGTACAGATATGCCTCTTACAAACACATCCCCAATGTCAAATATCAATCAAGAAATACCTCACACCACCTTGGCCATCACACCAACCTCAGCAAATGTAAAGAAGGGGAGTGCCATGTTTTGAGAGTTACAAAAGCATCACCTTGTGACCAACAAAGAGGTGGTTGTTAACACCACACTAGATAGTTCTATCCCAGTAAAATCATCGCACCCATATGTCCCACTCACCTTCCACAATCCCACTGATTCATCTTCATTCTGTGCTACACTAGCCTTTCAATCAAACATACAAACTTCTCTACCACAAGGAGAAGGTGGTTTGTTTCGAACAACCAGAGTTGCTGATCCTTTTTCTTTCTAGGGTAGCATACCATCTCTTCCCCCATTTCCTTTCACAACCACATCACCTCTCGGATTGTGTTTTCCTCCCCTAAACATTGATAGTTTCTCAAAACTGGGCAATGTGAACATCACATCGAATTCCCTCTTTTTTCCCACAACATCACAGCAACAAGTGGCAACCATTCAAGCCACTATGACAAATACATCAATCGATCCTCAAATATCCCAAAGCATACCCTCTCAAGGACCAAACATCTCAATCACCCCTCCAACAACCCAAATCCCAACCACCACCATAACCCTCTCACCTATCACAACGGTTGGCATCATTCCCATTCCACCACCAATCCGATCAAAGGCCAACATGGTAAATTCATTCACCACTCTAATCCAAACCCTTCAAAAGGCCAACCAACAGAGGGTACTCAAACAAAAGTAGTAAGCACAAGCACAAGCACAAGCTCAAGCTCAAGCCCAAGAAAAAGCTCAAGCACAAGCGCAATAAAAAGCTCAGGCACAAGCACAATACCAAGCGCAACTGCAAGCAATCCATCTACAAGCATACCAGCAAGCCCTACAAGACTTTTAGGCACAACAACAAGCTAAACAACAAGGTTTGTTGGCACAACAGCAACTCGACCAACAACAAGATTTGTTGGCGCAACAACATCTAGACCAACAACAAGCTTTGTTAGTGTAATAGCAGCTCGACCAACAATAGGCTTCATGGGAACAACAACAGATGGACCAGCAACAAGCATTGTTGGAACAACAATAGCAAGATCAACAACAAGCATTGTTGAAAAAAATGCAGGCATACCAATAGGCCTTGAACGAATAGCAGATCTTGTAGTAAACACCCACTAGTACTCCTCCCACCCATCAAACACCTCACACCTCACAACATGTTCATTCGACCTCCAGATTCAAACAAAGATGTCACAACACAAATCAAACTACTCTCATAGCAAGTGTTGGACTTACAAGCAGGGAAAACAATAAGAACACTAGGAAACTTGTTCCCTTATCCTTTCGACATAAGTCTCACCATGGTATCATTCCCAAAGGTATTTGAGATCCTCAAATTTGACAAGTATAATGGAATGGGCAACCCTGAAAACCACATCAGGGAATTTCAAGTGCATTGCATGGAGGTTGCATACGATGACACATATCTAATGTGACTCTTCCCCTATAGTTTGACTGGTCCAACCATGGATTGGTTTTCTCACCTACCCACGGGCATTAGAACATTCGAGGAAATCATGGAAGCTTTTCTTAAGAATTATGCTTTCAATATGGGTGTGGATGTTAGTTTGGAAGAACTATCCACACTCAAACAAGAAAAAGGAGAGCTATTCGTGACCTTCTTGCAAAGATGGTGATCCAAGGCCAATCAAATCAAGTGGACCATGCCAGAGGAACAACAAGTTTTCACGATCATATCTAATCTGAATGAAAACTTGGCATTCTACCTAAAAATGCAATGCATCACATCATACGATCAACTGATCCCAAAGGTGCTCAATATCGAAAGAGCCCTTACTACACGAGGAGGTGCATCAACATTCACTCCACCATAGGATAACCGCCCATCTAACAAATATAATGATAAACCTCAAACATGGTTGAGGAACAAAAATATCACAAATGACGGCATGGTCGATGCTAAAGTGATCATTAGTGCCCCTAAGTAGAACATCCAAACCCATCATCAACCACAAAGTCATAATCGCAACAATGTGTAGACTAATGTAGTAGTAGCACAACAACAACCAAATCCCACCAATCAAATCAATAAATTGGTTAATCAAGGAGGACCACCTCTCTGAGGCAAATATCCCCCCAAGAGGAAGTTCACCACTCTTGGTGAATCTATCGAGTCCATCATGAATAAATTGGTCAAGGAAAACCTGATCAAAATATCTAACTCTGAGCAATATGCAAAACCCATGACCAAACCACCATGGTATAATGAGAACCTCCTTTGTGACTTTCACAAGGTCAAAGGACATACCACTACCAATTGCATGAGACTGAAAAACATCATCCAAGACCTCATTGAGGATAAGATCATCAACACCGAACAGCCAGCCGGAAACCAAGACTTGAAAATATACACAAATCCGATGCCAAACCACAATCAAGAAAATAATCAGGGAAACAATAAAGGCAATCAAAAATATGATAGTGCCAATCTAGTGTATGAGGAAATAGTCGAATGTGTCGATGAGATGGTCACAGTCATAAATGTCAAAGGAGCCAACAATGACTGTGGAGTCACCACACGTGGTGGAAAGGTCACCATTGCTGGGGCACCAGCTAAGACCCCCATTTCTAATACAAAAGTTGTCCCCTATGAGTACAATGTCATTGACCAGTTGAAGAGAACCCCCGCCCAAATCTCCATAATGGAACTGATGAAAATTTCCACCACCCATAGGAAGATCCTTGATGAAGCATTAGCTGCATCCACCATCTCCACCACCCTTGACACAGAGCAAATTTAGGCTATGGTTGCTAACATCGTTACCCCAAATCTCCTTACATTCTCTGACCAAGATTTCCCCCCACAGCCATCTCATAACCACGCACTTCATCTTCAAGTACTTATCCATAAAAAGAAAGTTAAAAGAGTCTTGGTGGATGGAGGTGTAGGCCTAAATATTTGTTCTCTCAAACTTATAAAGAAATTGGGATTCACCAAGGATTCCATCAATAAGAACAAGAGCATCACAATAGGGGTGTATGATGATCAAGAAAGAGTGTCTCAAGGCACTATCAAAATCCCCATCCAAGTGGGACCGACAACTATGGAAACCACCTGTCAGGTCCTTGACCTCGACCTTCCATACAACATCCTCCTTGGATATTCGTGGATCCATGGAATGAAGACAGTGGCCTCGACATATCACCAATGTATCAAGTTCTCACATTAGAATGAGGAGGTCACTATATATGGGGATCCCAAACCTTTCACTTACTACAAAAACTTGGAAGCCAAGTTTTACAAAATACCCCAAGTACAAAAAAATGATGAAGGACCATCCACATCATACATAGACCTATCCAACCTCGCTTCTACCTTTGTGACAGAGACACCCACCATCCCTGACATATCCGACATCAAAAACATGATTCAGGACAATGGATGCAGTGATTACAGAATGAAAAGGAATGCATTTGTTGTAGGAGAGTTACCACAATCTCCTAGATCACATGGGCAACCTCAATCACAAGAAACACCTATCCGCACCCATAGGATAGATCCTTCTAGATTTCACCATTGGGGAGATCTAACTAAAGAAAGTGTTGATGAGGAAGATATTGCAAGCTCAATATACTATGATGTAGGACCCACACCTACCTTACCGATGGAGGAAACCAATAGGGGGCTACAAATGATGTTTGGCATGGGCTATAATAGGAATGAAAGCCTTGGAAGGAACAGTGATGGACATTTGGAGCCCATCATTGCAGAAAGAAGAATGCAGAACCTTGGCCTCGACTGTACTCCTCCAAGTATAACCATGCATGGTAGAGGTGCCCCCAGTAGGGCAGTCAGGTCCTCTCCTCTAGTAATAGAAACTACCCTTAGACCACTTGTATGTCTAGGTATCCCACTCGACAACTTCACCTTTGACATCACTGATGTTTGCGCCAGTAGTGATGATGATGACACCATAGCTGGCCTTCCCAGGCTCTTTGAGGATTCCACCCTATTGATGATTAGTACCTCATCAACCGAGTCAAACCAACAAACCCACCAAATCACCTTAGGACACCCTCAACTCATCGATTGCGACCAATGAGGACCTCCAATTCTAAACTCATTCAAAAATGATGAGGCTCTCTCAGAATTCATGGGACTAAGGGATACAATTCCATGTGGGGATCACAAGGCAAGATTCAACATCACATTAGACACCTAGGAATATTATGGGGAGATGATTGAGTCCTTCAGTTGCAAAAGAAAAATATCAAGAATAAGCTCAAAGTTATTGAGTGAAAACCACATTGTGGCACTCTCTAACCATAGAACAGTAAAAATAAAGGACTCATCCAATGGTGAAAACCTCTCCTAGGTGCCAGAGGATGAAGGATTCAATCTCCCCCTACTACTCTACATCAAGAAAAGTCAGCAATCTTGGCAGAGCAGTGCAACCCTATCAACTTGGGAACGAAAACAAAACCGTAAATCACTTTCTACGCCGAGTCTCTCTTGACAGAGGAACAAGAACTGTTAGTAGCATTCCTGAAAGAAAGGAAGGTAAACTTTGCATGGACCTATGCTGACATGCCAGGTCTAGATCCTGAGGTGGTGGTTCATCATTTGGTTGTTTACCTTGGAGCGAAACCAGTTAGAAAAAAGTTAAGGAAAATGCACCCGCAAATAGCCTTGCTAGTCAAGATAGAGTTGCAAAAGCTCCTGGATGTTGGCTTCATACGCCCGATTGACTATCCAGAGTGGGTATCTAATCTTGTACCAGTCTCAAAACAAAATTGGGGCATTCGCATCTGCACAGACTTTAGAGACCTTAAAAAAGAATGTCCTAAGGAAGATTTTCCACTACCCAACATTGACATGATAGTGGATATGACAGCTGGACAGCTATCCCTAATGGATGGCTTCTCGGGGTATAATCAGATAATGATCACAAAAGAGGACCAGCATAAGATAGCCTTTAAATGTCCTTGGGGCACCTACTACTAGAATGTGATGCCATTTAGGTTAAAAAATGCAGGAGCTACATACCAAAGAGCTATGACGCTAATTTTCCATGACATGATGCAAAAAACTGTTGAAGACTATGTGGATGACATATTGGCCAAATCAAAGAAGAGACAGGATCACATAGCGACTCTAAGTACAATCTTTGATAGGATAGAAAAATACAAGGTCAGACTCAACCCAAATAAATGTGTCTTTGGGGTACAATCAGGAAAGCTACTAGGGTACATAGTCTTAATGAGATGGATAGAGGTGGATCCCGCAAAAGTAAAAGAAATTCTTGATATGGGAGCATGAAGAACACTAAAGCAACTCTGAGGATTACAAGGTAGACTCCAGTCCATCAGAAGATTCATAGCACAACTAGCAAATAAGGAGATTGCCTATTCACACCTACTCCACAAGGGAGTAGCATTCAAGTGGGATGACAAGTGCGAACAAGCATTCAAAAAGATCAAGTAATACCTGCTTACACCACCTGTTTTGATGCGATCGATCATAGGGAAATCATTGATTCTATACATCTCTGCAATGACAGCTGCCCTTGGTGCCCTTTTGGCCCAACATGATGAGAGGGGAACCGAGTGGGCCATTTACTATATCAGCAGAACAATGGTAGGGAATGAGCTCAATTACACATCAATAGAAAAATCTTGCCTAGTAGTGGTGTTTGCGGCATAAAAATTCAGACACTATATGCTAGCTCATCAAATTAAACTAATTTCCAAGATAGACCCCCTCAATTATCTATTGTCAAAAGCAATGTTTACAGGTAGAATGGCTAAATGGGTTATGATACTATCTGAGCATGATATTGATTATGTAGAGTGAAAAGCGATCAAAGGACAAGTAATTGCAAATCAGCTAGCAGAGGCTCCAATATATGTAGACAACCCACTCATATCAAAGTTTCTAGATGAGTCCCTTTTCAATCTCAGTGTAGCTGATCATTGGAAACTATACTTTGATGGTTCCCACACGCAACATGGATCAAGAGCTAGTGTGTTCTTCATCACCCCACAGGGGGATTGCATACCAAGATCATATAAGTTGGCATTCCCCTATACAAACAATATTGTAGAATATGAGGCTTTAACCATAGGTCTCAAAATTGTGGCATAGTGGAAAATCATGGCATTAAAGGTCTATGGAGACTTGCAACTTATCATCAACCAAGTCAATGGTGAATACCAAAATAAGGATGATAAGCTCACACCATACAAAAAGGTAGTAGAAAACCTCAAGGAATCATTTATTGACATCACATTTGAGAAAATACTGAGGGAAAACCACAAAGCAATTGATGCAATGGAAACAATCGGATCCTTACTAGATATCCCTCGCAACGTTTCGAAACATGAATTCTTGGTAGAGCAGCTTCTCATACCCACTTTCAAGGTACCAAAATCAGAACATGCATGTGAACTCATTGGTCCCAGTGATCTTTGGTACCATGACATTTACACCTACCTAAGATTAGGAATCCTCCTAGTCGACATTACCCCGAACCTCAAGCGAACCTTTGTCAAAAGGTCCTTACGATTTGTCATCCTAGGAGGAACTCTCTTCCGTAGAAGTATCGATGGAACCTTGTTACGTTGCTTAAAACCTGAGGAGGCCTTGACTACTTTGACTGAGGTACACAATGGCACTTGCAGTTCACACTCAAGTGGTATGACCTTGGCTAAGAAGTTGCTAAGAACCGGGTACTACTGGCCGACAATGGAGAGAGAGGCACACAACTTTGTCAAAAGGTATCTACAGTGCCAATAGCATGGAGACCTCATTCATGCACCAACTCAAGAATTACATCCTATTGTTACACCTTGGCCCTTTTCCCAATGGAGGCTCGATCTCATAGGTAAAATCTCACCCACCTCATCCAATGGCCACAAGTTCATTATCACCGCCATCGAATATTTCACAAAGTGGGTCAAAGCAATTCCCATGACCTACATCATGGGAAAATATATATCCAATTTCATCTTGAACTACCTCATCTACTAATATGGTGTTCCCCAATCCATTATCTTTGATAACGGGACACCTTTCAAGAATCGGGATGTCCATGACTTGTGTGAAAATTTCAAAATCCAACACCGCTTTTCTACCCCATACTACCCACAAGGCAATGGCCAAGCAGAAGCTACCAATAAAACCATTCTGAAGATCCTTAAGAAAATAGTCAATGACTTTGGTTGTGACTAGCATCTATAGCTAAATCTTACCTTATGGGCCTACCACACCAGCATTTGCACGCCAACATGCGCCACCCCATTCTCCCTATTCTACGGATCAAAACCCATCCTCCCTATGGAGATCAAGCTTCCGTCACTAAGGATGTCATTGCAAAACCTCATCATAGATGAGGAATATAGGGTTACAAGACTAAATGAGCTAGAATTACTAGATGAACAGTGCATGGATGCCCTAAATCATCTATAGGTCTACCAGAATTTCCTGAAATAGAGCTACAACAAGAAGATCAGGCAACACACCTTCCAAGTCAGTGACCTTGTGCTAAAAGAGAACCAAAAGAATGTGCCAAACTCGGATAGCAAAGGAAAGTTTGAACCCAACTGGTTGGGACCTTTCATCATCACCGCAAGCTATAAATTAGGGGCATATCAGTTATCAACAGCAGAAGATGAACCTCTGTGGGAGCCCATGAACAGTTCTTACCTCAAAAAGTTTTATGCCTAAAAATTGCAAAGTATAGAATCAGAAAATACAAAAACAATCAGAAAAAGTCCTGAAAAAATGGTTACCTTGACAAAAACTTGGCAAATAGGCATTTTGGTAACAACTAAAAATAAAAAAATAATACAAAAAATCCAAAAAATCAGAAAAAGGGATTGAAAATAGTAAAGAAAAAAAATCATCCTCTAGTGAAAACCACTTCAGTGGCACTTTGCACAAGTACCTTGGTGAAAACTTGGCAAATAGGTGCCAAGCATAAATAAAGCACTCCCCATCTACTAGGATCTATATGAGTCACTCATTCATTCCATCACATTTCATTAATCATCCATCCACCCATCTGCTCGCATCCATACCATAGCCTGAGCTGATGCCCATATCACATTCCACCATAGTGCTACATGGCATATTCCTAAGGTCAGTTCATCCTGCCTTCATTGAAGTAGTCTATTGCACCACACTGGGGGCATGTTCCTACATGCATTGGATCAGATTCATGTATATGCTTGTGATCTCCCTAATCATCGAAAATTCCAAAAGCATCCAAATCATCAAAAATACAAAAACGTGTCAAAATATAAGAAAATCTTCAAAAAATTCATCATTGAGTCTTTTCAGTCTTCCACCTTGTCTAAACTACATCATCTTTGAGCTTGAATGTAGGCAAGGTTGATCTCTGATCATCCCCCGAGACAGTTAGGGTCAGTCCTTAGGCGTCTGTTGCATTGGAAACCCGTTTTCCCATCTATTTTACATTTAGTTCAGTCCTTTAGGCATCCGTCACATTGACAATCTATTTGCCCATCTATCTTTTCATTGAGTCAAGTACATTGTCATTCGAACTACGTGATCTCTATGTGTATAACGTAGCCAAGGTTAATCTATGGATCAACTCCCGAGACCCCTAGGATAGGTCTTTAAGTTAGTCTCTTCTTCATAAATCTCAAAATCCAAACACATTGAAAAAGTTTTGAAAATATCAGAAACATTTGTAAAACATCTCAAAATACCAAAAATAGCCTCAAAATATCTAAAAAATCCAAAATGGTGCATCTGTTTCATCTCGCTTTCAACTGCGATAGTCATCATTCCTAATAAAGTCAATCGTCACCTTCACCCTTTGGTGAGTCAGTCAAAAGAAAGTCTAGCAGGTTCAAAAGTGAACACCTAATTGTCAAAGTCTTGAAAGTCTAAGTCAATAAGCAAGCAAGTTGATCAAATCAAAATATCGGTAGCTTGTCATCCAATCAGTCCCATCAAAACCATGATCACAACATGTCCTAGGATGAATCTTTCTTGCAATGGACATAAGCATCAAGTACCCTACAGTAGTTAGTCTTTGATAGTGGTATGAAGAACATTAGCTTGTTTGGTTTTCTTTATTTGGTCTTTTATTGACTTATCTTATTTTGCGTTCATTCCAAGGACCTCTTGATGATGCCTAAACAAAACAGGTTTAGAGAGAAAAGAATGGGGAAAAGATCATTGTCTCTTTTATTTACTATGCTTGCGGGATATGCTTGTGAAATAACTTAGGTGTATGCGCTTTGATTAGTACGTGGGGACGATGTTTTCGATATCTTGTTGACCACATAGGAAGACTTGCCTTCCTATGTTTTGGCTCGAGATATTTAGAATGTCTGAACTATATCCTGAACGAAGTACATATGCTAAGAGTGAACAAGAATACTCCTATCTATTTGTCAAGTCAAAGTCTGCCACACTAGGTACAAATGCCATCTTGGTCCTTTATACCTTGATGCATCGTACCTATGTGTGTTATCAAACATAACGTAATTCACCCTTTGAAAATCCCAACTCCTAGCAATGCAAATCACCATCATCATCCTAACTAACTCATTAATTCTAAATTCTTCTATCTTCCTTCCACACTAACATGGTATCATAACAGTAATCAAAACATCGCCAATGCATACATCCTGCATCCACGAGATCATTAGCATAAGAATCGTGATTGCATCATAAGAGGAATAATATAAATCTGTTATTCTAAGCATCTTAAGAAAGCATTACATCATACATAAACATTTGCATATCATTACACCATCATTAATATACATTACATCCATAGGATCATCATTATAAAGCATGGAAAATATACAAAAAGAAATGCATCCATAAGCATAAGAAATAGGAAACATCTCATAGCATCATGTCAAATTAGAATGCATCCATACATATCATAAAAGATGAATCATCTCATATATATCATCAAAAAATACATTGTTATGATACAAATCGGATCAAGTATACATCAAATACATGGTACAATAAGGCCAAAATAGTGCAGCCTATAAATCAAAAGTGCCAAACCGTCCATGATCAAAAGAGCTAGCCCTGCTAGCTACTACCCTCCCCCACCTATTGGTCAACATGATCCTTTATCGGCCGCCTCCCTGTCTGTTGGGAGAAATTTGGCACTCTACCTGCTGATGGCACTACCTATTGGTAGTGCTACCGATAGTACTTGGCCTCTCTGATAGCCTCTCTATACTCTCAAATATCAAATGATCAGCCTTGGGATGTGGAGGTTGTGCTCTCTAGCTATCTTCACCGACCAATCTCCTGATCCCTCTCAGATCGTGCCTGATCTCTCTCGGCTATAATTGTAGCAACCTGCTACCAAGCCTCATCTCGCTCTGCTGTCAAAACCTGTACCTGGCCCTATAGTTGCTAAATCAGTGCATCTCAAGGATCTGAATTTCCCACTGGCTGTGTTGTTGGTTGGTGCTATGGTACCACTTGAGGCTGCCCATCCGGTCCTACTATACCCTATGCTCTGTCTCTCGAAGGTGACTGTTGAGGAGGTGGTACACCTCCGTGACCTCTGCTTGCTACCCTGCCTCTGGCCCTCTAACGTGGAAGCACTGTCCCAGGAACTGTCAATCTCAATGGAGGTCGAAACCATGCCCTGTATGTTGGAGTCACCCCTGCGTCTACTAGCCCCTAATCATATGGCCACGGTTGGGCCACTAATTATCTAAATGAGGACACTACCTCCTCTACTAGAATTGGCGACCCCCATGTTGTCTCCTTTGGGGTGCGGGCAAAGAGAGCCATGTACTGATCATCAGGCCTATCTTGCATCTCGCCAAACTATCTGACTACCCTATCAGGAAGGTACCTCTCTACCATAATGTGCTCCTGGCCCTACATAAACTTGTCCTGGCGAGCAAAGAAAAGTTGTTGAGCATCATTGTACCATAGTCCTATACCCATCCAAAACCTCCATATGAACACTGTCATCTCATCCAAAACCCGTTGCCAGTGGGCTATACCATTTGTACCCATGTGGGTAAAGTGAATCTCTACCCCACCATACCGCCACACCACGGGCTCATCAATATCTATAACAATTGGGTGAAGCACTGGGATTCGCTCCCATGCCCAAATGTGTAGAAGGGTAACTTTGGCTCCAAGAGCCTGACCATCTAGGTAAAAAAACTCATGCAAATATTTGTACAAGGAGGACAAAAATACTGGTGCCTAGGCAAAGCACTCTCGACGTACACACATTCGCTGCCATGCCAATTCCCAACCTGGACTGAAATATCAGCCATGCCGATCAGGAGCATTAAGACCAGAACTAATGGCGGCCACAATCAGTCTGTAAGTAGGGGCTATACCCCAGTACCACTCCAAATCTATCTGACCGTCACAAAGGATAAGTTTGTCAACACCCATAACACCAAAGCAGGCATCCCTACCCTCCTCCATATCATAGATCACTTGGGCTCCATGAATGGATAGTCACAGGATGTGCCAGACATCTTTAAGAGTAATGGTGGCCTCACCAGTAGAAAGATGAAAGGATGATGTCTCATTGTGCCACCGCTCAGTCAAGGCATGCATCACACCCAAATGTGCTTGAATAGGAGGGACATAGGCCATGTGCCATAGACCAAGCATCCCAAGCTACTCCTGGAGATATACATGCATACCCTGTAATCTCTCAAGTATTGGCCACTGATGCTCCCTCGAATGAAGTACCGCATGACTCTCCTGCACAAGGAAGGGTACTGTGTCAGTTTACCTAAGGAAAATCTGCTATCCGTATTGCATTTCACTTTTCAAACAGTAAAAGCAACACTGTTCTCAAAAGCAGCGCAGTTTGTAATGTTCCAAACTGCACCGCACGGTAGACTTTGGCACCCCATTTTGACAAACTGTGCTGCACCATGCTATTTGTGCATGCGACCGAGTTTGGTGACTGAAACCCTAAAAACCTAAACTGCATCGCGCAATGCTCTATGCATAAGTGGTTCTATATAGGACCGCACGGCTCTGACTTTGCAGTTTCCATGGGGCTATATCGTGTCGTGCCACCTAGACTGAACCTAAACCCTAATTAATGCACGAATAATGAGAAAATCAAATGTCGAATAGGGGTACATACCATGGGTTCTGCAGTGACTGGTCACTGATGCACTCATACCCACTCCAACATGTGTAGAAGAAGTTGTCGTTGTGCCATTGTGACCAAGACTTAGAGCTCAAGGTGTCAAATGTATTGAAAGTAACCCCTTGAGGTCTATTTAAGCTTGAAAATTAAGGTTTTTTTACCTAATTTGACCTTCCAACTAGGGTTTTGGTCCCCCAATCCCGTTTTCATCCAACTAAGGGCCGTGTTGCATCTTTTTTGGTGTCTTAACCTATTTTTAGGCATTCTAGGGCATTTCTGGCCTGGTGGGCACCTTGTCATCCTTTTTTCACAAGATCATCCAAAAAATCAAAATTTTCGTCTGATCTCTCGAGGGACCCGCATCCAGCATTATCCTTCCACTAGGGCAGCAGTGGGGCATTTGAAAAATTGAGAAATTTTGAACTTTGATCACAACAATTTATTCTTTGAATCAATGCAACAAGTACATTGCTTCAAAGAGGGCCAAAATGTAGACATGGAAAATGTACAATTTCATTTTGGCACGCTTGATCCCGATTACTAACAACATTTCTTCCTAAATCATACTCTCAGCATTTCATCATAATCCTGTCTCTTAATCTAATGAATCTTTATTCATTTAATTAAGTCTTCCTCCTCCTGTGATTAAATTAATCAATTTAATTTAATTAACCTTACATTTTTGTTTAATTAAATAAATCATTTTACTTGATTAAAATCTCTAAAGTCCTCTTATTAAATTAAATAAATTAAACCTTATTTGATTTAATCTAATATATTCCTCCTTAGTTAAATAAATCAAATCATTTATTTAATAATCTTTTCCTCTCAATTCTTGACTTAAATCAATTCATAAATTTAAGTCTAAATTTTCACATCATCTAATTCTTCATTAAATTAATCAAAACCATGATTAAGTTAATCCCTCTCATTAAAATCCTCTAGATAATGCAAGTTGCACAATAAATCAATTACTTTGATTTATTTAATTCTCTATTTTCTTTCACATGGCATCAAAAGGGAATATTTCCTTATTTTAATTCAAAGAGGCCAAGTGGACTTGGTCCTTCCAACAAGGCATTTAAGGCCTCTTGCATGTCCTTGGCCTTGAGCCAAGTGACATTAACTCTATTTCCCTTCCCTCTTCAACAAGTCATTTCACAAATTCAAATTCAAACTAAATGCATTTATTGGCACTTTGGCCAAAATATGCACAACCACTAACCGTTCACATCATGACATGTGGCATTCAACCATTGGATTAAAATTTAGTCCCACATTGCTCAAATCTTACTTTCTCTTCCAAATTAAAAGTTATAAATTGGAGGCTTCTCTCCTCATTTCTCATCCAGAATTGCATGCAAAGTTACTCTCTTCACATTGAGAGCTAATTTTTCCTATTATCACTCAACCATTCATCATCTTCATAAATTTGTAACAAGGTTATGCTCAAATCTCTTTGGGAGATTTGACCATTCCTCAATCACTCAACATTGCAACTTAGGAATTAGGAAAGGGTCAATTGCAACATCTCATTGGCACCAATTCCCCCATGGGATCTTAAATCTATTGGCTTAATTATGATTTACATGCTTCTCTTGTATTGTGTTCTTCATTTTCCTAATTTCAGTTTAAATAGATGGATTTCATGGGGAATCTCTCATGCTTGTTTACTTGCATTTGATCTAAAAATTTAACATGTTTGTTGTTCTTGTGCATTTGCAGGTAAAGGGGTTCACAACCACCATCATACTTTTCCAGACACAAATTTTATTTTATCACCTGTCATGTGATGTGAACATCCGCTATCAGTTACCCATTCATCTTTTTCTTCAACTCGAGCAGCTAGGGCTTTCTCCACTTTTTTACAACTAGTAGATTTAGTGGACACAAGATTATTTTCCTTGCTAGCAATAAGCACAAAATCATATTCACTTGCATTCCCTTTGTCATATTCATCATCTATCACACCTTCATCAACAACATAATAACACTTCTTTTGAAATTTAGGCTTTAAGGTCTTGGCTTAGGAACTCTTTTTGTACACCTTGAAGCAAAATGACCTATCTTACTACAAGAAAAATATTTTATAGGAAACTTTCCTTTATACTTACCTTCTCCTCTAGCTTCCCTTTTGACAATAAGTGCTTCAAGATCATTCAGTTCTCTTTCTTCTTCTTTAATCTATCTCATTTCTTCCTCATACCTGAATATCTTTCTAGAAGAACTTACACCTGGATCATATCTCTTCTTGTCTCTCCCAGAAGTAGTAGCTTTAAATACAAATTCTATTTTAGGAAAGGCATCACCCAATTCACTCAACTCAAAAGCAGATAGTTTCCCAACCAACATATCTCAGGTTACATTTACAATAGTTTGGAGCTCTTCAATAGCCGTAGCTTTTATTTTGTATGCATCAGGAAAGGATCTAAGCACTTTAGCAACAATCTTTGATTCATCCACCTATCCACCAGCACAACTGATACCACACATAAGTTCATTCACTCTTTGCATGTAAGTAGCAATATTCTCATCATTACCCATCTTCAATAGTTCATATTTTCCTTTCAAAAATTGTAGCTTGGCTATTTTCATATTTGCATCACCTTCATATAAGGTTTCTATTTTTTTCTAGATCTCATGAGCAGTTTTCAGATCCATAACATTTGTCATCTCAGTATCAATGAAAGCACTCAACAATGCTTCCTTAGCTCTTATATTATATTCAACATCCATAATCTCAACATTAGTAGTAGGGCCATTCTAAGGAATAACATAACTATGAATTGTAATGTTCCAGTAGGATTCACCAATGCACTTTAAATGACACTCCATTCTAGCCTTCCACAGAGTGTATTTTGTCGCCATCCCGGATCACCCCAAGTTGTTAAACTTCTTCAAGGAACTTGCTCTAATACCAATTTTTGGCAACACAAGTGTAGACAACTAAGAGGGGGGAGGTGAATAAGTTGTCACATAATTTCAAACTTATTTAAACTTATTAACCTTTAATCTCAGATCTGATTATTAATAGTGAAAACATGAATCAAAAACACATCAGAAATACACATAACACCAAGATTTTTGCATGGAAACCCTGTTAGGGTAAAATCCACGGTGGAGGTTAACCCACAAGCTATACCCTGTTAAAATTATAAGAAAATATATGAGGAATGCACATGCATTTAGGCACATTGCCTAGAGCTCACTACTCAAAGGAAGACTCACTGTCTTACATAAAACTTTCAGATTAAAACCATCTGGAGAAATTGAACTAAGAAAATAGCATCTGCTAATGCTTGAGTACAGTTTCGGTTAAGCACATGAACACTTCTTCACTCTCTTTCACTCTTCTTCACACTTTTCTCTACTTTTGAATGATCTAAACCTTTTTCGAACATAGCACACACACATTTCACACCTCATACACTTGAACACCTCTCAAATGAAGAAAAAAACCACTTATATATATCCACAACAAGAAATTGCATTGCTTCATGTCATCTTCAACAAAATAAGAGAATGAATATAAACTGTCAACCCAAAACAATAAATATTATCAATGTGCATCCACCAAGGTCAGCCACAACATAGTAGAGACCTAAAACAATGTCCTAGAACATGAAAAACCTTCAATTAATCTTCCTTGAAGATCCACAACACACTGCAAGAACTTTGTCAGCCATGAACATGCAAGAGAAAATATTGAATCGCAAGCACAATGATCAATGCAGACTTGCAACATAGATAGTACATTATCTAGAAACATCCACAAACACTTCAAGAACATACACAACACTTCAGATTGCCAAAAGCACATTATCTTCTTCTGTGAACACCATTTCTAGTAACAAAATAACTGTCAGAACACAAAACTTTATAACTTGCTCAAATATTCATGCACACCTCTAAAACTTGCAGATTAGGAACTTCATACATAGGAAATAAAACCCTTTAATACACAACTTATCACCATCAACATACTAGACTTTCCATCACATAGATCTTCACTCCTTCACAGACAACCTGTAACATACTTTATTACAATTTTCTCAATATCCTCGACATATACAATCTTAAAGACATTAATGCTAATAGTGCTGACATCAATGACAACCACAATATCCAACAATGTTGATATCTTAGACTATTTGAGTGAAGGAATAACACAACAATGTTGTTTTGTTTTTGATGTTTTTCAAATGTTTTTGATCTTTTTGTTGTTTTATGATGTTTTTGATTTTTGTTGGCTTTCTGATGTTTTTGAATTTTTTTATGTTTTTTAGAATTTTGTTTTTTTTTACCATGATAGGACGCTAAAAGATCTAACCCATGACCAGCTTCGGGAAGTTGCCTCTGTAATGATCTAAAAATATTCCAAGATAAGATTCAAACAGTTATTATTTGTACCTGCAAGTTAGTTTAAACATCAACAATGAAATACATAAGAATATAAAAGAGAATAAAGTGAAATGGAATGATCTCACCAATCTTCTCTATTCCATGATTGCTTCCATTGCACCTTCTCAAACCTTGCTGCAATGATGGATTGCCCTCAGATTTCTTTGTGAGAAAACTTCAATAATGCCTAGCCTTAACAATGCCTTTGAAGGATTTAAAATATCAAACTATGCAAACTAGAAAGCAATTTCTAATATGCAAATAGTAAATAAAAGTCTATGATCTCTAGAATGCCTATATCAAAAGTCTATTAGATAAATGATCATCGATCCGAAAATGAAATCAAGATTGACATTTTATAGAAAATGCAATCTTGAATGGACGGACAAGATGAGAGATTGAGGAATACCCTAGAATCAAAGGTCAAGATTCAATAAGGCAACCTCAATTAGGGTTAGGGAAAAATACCCATAGGTGTGAATAAGATTTAATTAAATTAATTAAATCCAGACTAAATGTGACAGTGGAGATGAAATTAGTAAAAATCAGAAGACAGGAGGATGAGTTTTTAGAAAATCAATAATTTTGGAAATTACTTGATTTGTAGAGGAATATTTCCCTTTTGAATTAAATTAATTCAAAATAGAAGATTTGTGAGATAATGAGTAATTGATTTTTGAAATCAATTACTAAAAGAAGAATCAGTTAACTATGTGAAGTCATTTTTAAATAAATTGTTTTATTTAAAAATAGGGAAATGTCACATAAGGCAATTAAATAATTAATAATAATTATTTAATTTAGAAGAGACAATTACTTAATTAAATACATAAATGAATTTTTTTTAATTAAGAGAGGATTTAGGAATTAGTGACATATTAAATCAATCTATTAAAATATATTAATTTAATAATCAGGAGGACATTAATTATAAGGATTAATTAAATAAATTGATGACTTTATTTAATTATTAGAAGACTTTGACAATTAATGACATATTAAAATAAATAAATAAGATTTATTTATTTAATAATCATGAAGAATGAGAGATTATGAATTAATTAAATAATTATGAATTATTTAATTAATAGTTGAATGTGGGTTATAAACATAATTAAAATGTTATAATTATGCTAGGACGGAAGGTGATAATATATTGCTTGCGGGCCTTGGTCATTTTTATGTGTCTACATTTGCCCCTCTTTGTCATAGTGCAGCTTGTCGCGTTATGGCAAAGAAAACAAGTCAAGAATATGCCCCGGTGCAAAATAAGTTGAGGAAGAATGACGAGGAGGTAGCGGTATGCCCCCTCGAGAGGACATTTGGGTTTCAAGAACACAAGTGTGCTCTCGAAATTGATGAGAAGACTAGAATATGATGAGACAAAGAAATGGTAGAGAGAAAAATATGAATGTGCAAGGTAGTGTGGAAAATGAAATGTATGTTAAAATCCTTCAATATTTGCCAAGGTACTAATTGCTCGAATCATCATTGGGTGGTAAAACTGACACAAATGGACAACAAACACTAGGGTATGACATAGACCAAGGTGTGAAAGGTCATCCAATTGCAAGACATACAATTGTAGATAATGAATGTCCTAACTCATACTAGAGGCCTATTTTCCCTAGTCTTTTTGTCAAGACAATCCACAAACAATAGTCAAAGAAAATAAAATAGGTCATGAGACGTCATCGCACCTCTAAATACTTCAGGGAACATCCTTGAGGTAGCTAGTAACATGACCAAAAGACAAGTCAATAAAAAGATAAGACAAAATAGCCAAAAATTCACAGTCATTTACTTTGTATTGCCAATGTTTATTTGCCGAAGATTAATTGTTTGAAAGCTTGATAGTTTTGAAAGTTCTGACAGTTTGACGGTGCCTCAGGTCAAGAAAGACACATCCTGAAAAGGAAAATGACACTTTGACGAGATCCAAATCCAAGAAGGACATATCTTGAAGAGGATCAAAAAGTGATGAGATTGATATTTTGACTAATGCTTTGGCAAGCTGACTGATGTTGACTGTGTAATTGATTTTGTTTATGTTGTCTGATTTTGACCATTTTTGACATTGACGCTTCGAATGACTACCTTGTGCTAAGGGTGACTTTGTCTAACTTATTTGACTGACATGACCATGTTTGACTTACGATTCTATTTTGACAAACCTAAATGGACTGACCTAATGTCTCAGGGATTCAAAGATGAATCTTGCCTATGTAGCAAATGCACAGAGACAACGTAGTTCAGACATGGACAAAAGATTGACTGATGAGACTGATGGGACTGACCAGATAGAGATTGACTTTGACTCTATTTTTGGGATTTTGACACTTTTTTTAATGTTTTTGTATTTTCTCAAGACGTTTTTCAATTTTTAGGACTTTTTTAGGACTTTTTCTATTTTTTATGAATTTTTTTAGGACTTTTTCTATTTTTTATGACTTTTTGATGTTTTATGGAAATTATGACAAATGCATGTGAATGATGTTGACACACATGAATCCAAGGACAACTATGATTTTGCTGCTAGCCAAGCTGAATACCAATGGATAGGTGATGATGACGATGACAACGTTGTTTGATGTGGGAAGGACACATCCCAAAATAACGTGAAGATGACAATTTTGTTTGACGTGGGAAGGACACATCCCAAAACAACTTGAAGATGACAATGTTATGACAAGAGTATAAAAGTCTGCAGCAAGTCTAGGGACAAAGCCAAGGAATGTTTTGGATAATGTGCTAGGGTGCCATATTTGAAATGACTTGGTGAGGACTAAATGGGATGATGAAGGATCTATAAACCATTGACAAGGGAAACCAAGATGGGTGATAGGTATAAGGCAAGAGAGACTGATGACTTGGACTAGGAGAAGTATCATATGGTCTCCAAGGATGATGTAGCATAGTGAAAAGGGGGATATGATGGTAATGACATGATACTCAATGAATGAGGTATGACCAAAAGATAGACATGTCAAAAGTTTTCCAAAGCGTGATTTGGTGTTTGTGCCTTAGTCTTTGTAAAGATCAAAAATAGGTGGGATAATGGATGGACATGATAGAGCCAAGATGGATGAATGGGAAATGTCATGGGAAATGCATGGGAGATGAGACAACTTGCCCCCAAGTGTAATGGTCCACATAGATGATTTATTCTACACATGATGCATGTTTGCTAGGTTTTCATCATGGTACTTATCCAAAGCGCCTGTTTGCCAGGTTTTCACTGTTGGACGAAATTTTTCTCTTCACTATTTTTGATATTTTTTTATTTTTTTGGTGTCACCAAGATGCCTGTTTGCCAGGTTTTCATCAAGGGATGATTTTTTTTTATTTTTGATTTTTTTGTATTTTTGCATTTTTGTCGGATAGCCTTGATGCTTTATATGACCACTGACTATGCTGAAGCCTTTGATGATGCCGATGTAGAGACTAGTGCCATGACATGCCAATAGTGACCTTTCTAAAGTAGTTGCCTTGTCAGGATGATAGCGCTTCCATACACCTAATTGATGTCATTGTGATCTTTGTTAATACTAGAGTTGGCTTTATCAGAATACGCACATCGCGATAGAGTGCCATGAGAGTCCTTATGATAGAGAGTTGTTGGCAAGATGCAACGGATTTGTGACATGGGATGTTTGGACTTTAAGGATGATGTAGGATTATGACGGATGATGGTAGACGTGGATGGGTTGGTTGGATATTTGGATGTAGATACTTTTATTCTCCAAACTTTGGGTGTTGGGTTAGGATGTTGTTTGGAACCAACACTTTTATATGTCTTTCTTGATGGCCATTTTGATGGAGGTGGACATGTATTGTATGTGGGAATCCTTGTGCTATGGCTCCACATTTTGATTGACTTTTGATTTTGGCATAGTTGCTTTGCTTGATTCTTGACTTGATCCCATTTGTTTTGGGATCCATTTTAGCTTCATTTGTCCACTTGAATTTTTGTCTGATTTGATGGCCTTTGACATTGATTTTGGATTTTGGAGCTGTAATACTTTTGTTGGTTCCAAATGGAAGGTTTATTCATGATGGAATGATGGTTTGGGGTGTGGAGGGAAGGGGTATTGGCAATAATCTTATGACAAGGACTACTCATGATACCCTTTTTGACATTTGTATTAGATAAAGTTGCCCCAATATCGAGGAGGGACCACTAACATCTTTTGATTTTCCAACTGATGGATAGCCGAGACCTTGATGTTTGTAATGTACTTGAACTTGTACAGGTTCAAGAATTCCTTGCTCATGTAGGCCTAATCCTTTTCCTTGATAATGCATGTTCTGACAGATTTTGTTGGTGATGGGATACTTGTTACTTTGGAAGCAAGATGATAACCCATCATTATTGGGGAGATTAATGCTTGAAATCTTCTCCTCTGTAAGAAAGCCTACTTTGAAAAATTTAGATGATCCTAATTGATAGGATGTTGTAGCTTTACTGACATGTTGGATAGGTTTTTGATTAATATCTCCAGTCTAATTAGGTGACCTGTTGGATTCTGATGATTCTCTTGGTGCTTCCAAGTCTATGTCAAAACCGTCTTCATGGTCATTGTCATAGAGCCAACTAAATTTAGCTATAGCTTCATCATTTGCAAATATGTCCATGCTAGAATAATCTTGTTCTAGTGGTAGATCATCTATGTGTCCCATTGAGGCAAGTGTCTCACTTTTGGGAGTGTCAATACTTGAATGTTGGATGGATTCATGTTTAGGTGTTTGATCGTGAATGGCATAGAGGTCAAGGAGTGGATCATTTTGGACTTCTTGATCAAAGATGGGTGTATTTTGAATGTCATGATTGGAAGTAGTGTCTTGACCAAGGATAGGTTCCTCTTGAATGACGTGGTTTTTGATGGACTCTTGACCAAAGATAGGTGTATTTGGTATGCCATGATTGTTTAGGAGGATTTCTTGAATGGACGTAAAGATGGAGTCATGGAATGGACTACTTTGATCTTGACATGATGGTGATGTTATAATATTGTGCTTTGGACTTACCTCTTGACCTATATCCTCAAGTTTATGAGATGGGATGGGACTTTGGAGACCATGAATAGATGTGTTTTCATGACCCAATGGAGTGTCTTGAAATGGATTGGTGTATGATGGACTAGAGTACGACATGGAGCTTTGGACTTGGTTGAGAGATGATAGGCTAGAATAGGACATGAATGTATGACAAGGATTTGTCATGGATGAAGGACTAGGATTAGGATATGACGTGGGTGGTGGGCTAGGATACGACGAAGGACTAGGATATGACATGAATGGAAGACTCTGATATGATGTGGATGGAGGACTAGCATATGATGAAGGACTAGGATATGACATGAATGGAATATTTTGATATGACGTAGATGATGGACCAAGATAGGATGAAGGACTAAGATATGATGTGGATGCTTGGAATGGATTAATGGAGGGTTGATTTCCCTTGTCAAAGTTAGGGTGGGTATGACTATTGGAAGCTTGTTGTGACTCAGTGCCATGGATGGTGTTATGGGACCCTTGATAGTAGATGGATAGTGGACCAGGACTATTGAACTGGTGGTAAGAGGGATAGATGGACGAAGGACTAGAGGGTGAGGTGCGTTTGGACTTGAATTGTAGGTATAGCATTTTGAAGTCCCTAGAAAGTTGTGCGTGACCTTGACTATTGAATTGGCATTCGATTTGACTAGCAAGCATGTCATCATGACTTGAAGACATGATGGTGGATGAAATGAGACTAAGACTATGCAAAGGGATAATGCAAAGTGATAAAAGGGGACGCCTTATGTCGAATGATTTTTAGGAAAGGTTTTCTAACCACCCAAAGTCTGGCCAATGTCTCGATTTGGATTGTCAAAGGACTGGTTTGAAGGACAAGATGACAAAATGACAAGGTGAGATTTCCACACTAGACTTATGAGTTGGAAATAGCTCACCAAAGGACAATGACTTAGGATTGATTTGTTTTGACTTGGTCCAATGACAATGTATTTTTGAGACAAAAGGTTTGACAAAGGAAGGAAAGTTTGCCTATCCCAAAGGTTTACAATGGAGTACTTAAGACTTTTCCTATGAAGATGAGGATGACGGATTGCAAGCTAGATGAAAAATGCGAAGATGGACAACTTGGACAAGTGATTTGCTGGTTTTAGACAAAGACTTCTAGGAAAAGATGCCAGTAAAATATGATTGAAAGAGCTTAGCCTCTGGTTTTTGATAGGAAATCTATTTTTCCAACTAACAGGCAAATGCGTCATTTTAGGTCTCAAATGCGGTGCACTAAAGCAGATGCGTTGTAGGATTTTGATGTGTTTTGCAGATTGGCAAATGCATTGTTTCAGATTTCAAATGCGGTGTGGTGTGACGAATGCGTCGTTTGACGAGGCCAATGCGTGACAGACAACTGATTACGGTTTTAGGACTTGCAAATGTGACTCAATATAGCAAATGTGGTGGGACACTCGCAAATGTGACTTAGTATGTTTCAATTGCAGTTTGATTTCTTAATTGTGGCTCTGAACTACACAATTGCGGTTTGACATGTCAAATGCGGCTTTGTTTTAAGCAATTGCGGTTTGAGTTATCAAATGCGGCTCTGGACTACGCAATTGCAATTTATCAAAGTGATTGCATTGCAATGTACCATTTTGCAGAAACCCAAACACTATTTTGCAGTTTTGACAAGTTTTTGTTTTGACCCAGATTTGTGAATTTTTGATTTGTTTGAAGATTTTTAAGAATTCTTGGCAAACACAGAAATCAGAAAATGTGAAATGCTTATTCAAACAGAATCACTCTTAAAATTCAAGTGGGTCATCCTCACAATCACAACCCACATCTTAAAATCATGTCAACTCACACAGCCATGTCACCCCCTAGAGGGCGCTCGTGTTTTTGTCTTTTCCAAGTGTGTACTCAAGGTGACAGAAGTGGATACCGAATCCCCTACGCAAATAGTCCATGGTGATTATATGGTGAGTGTCTTGGGGGGAGATTCTTCCCTCCCCTTGCACCATGATTGAGACAATGCCTAGTTACTGACACGACTGGCTACTACACTAGGTTCTTAGTAAGTCTTTCCGTTCAGTGTGGCAATGGATATACTCCCTCGAGAGACCTCCCAACCTTTAGAACAAAGGTTTTGGGGATGGTTATCCTATCAACTACTGTCAAGTTGGATTTTCATCAACAACTTGCTTTTGATTATAGTGGGTTGGAAACCTTGGCTTTAGGTGTTCCCACTTAGGTCGTTCCCGTAGGGTGAGTACTTTTTCCCACTACGGCAGGCCTTCTAAAAGATTTAATAAAACAGGAAATGCATAAAGAAAATGGGTAAGTCTGGTTTTTTGGTCACCCAGTAAAGGGGAGAGCATATACCTATTACCCAATCAAGCACAGTAGATAAATGTTTAGTTTTAAACCTAAAGGAAAGTTTTCTATTCTAAGTGAAGATATTGCTTCACAAAAACATGGGGTTTATTTTAACCAAACAAAAGTAAATGAAGTGACTATCCTAGGATTGATAAATTTCCAATTAAATTGCCTATCCTATGATTGATAAATTTTAAATGAAATGTCTACCCTAGGGTTGGTTCATTTTAAACCCAAAAGAAAGGAAAGACTGGCTGCGGTCGCGTTGGATCTAGATTACAATTCTAAAAGGCGAAATTTTTACCAGAATTTAAAAAAAAAAATAGCAAATAGTAAAATGACCTTAACTTTCTCAAATCTTAACAAAATTTTAAATCATTTGAAGTTCTGGAAAGCTAAAAATAAGGCCTACAAAACCCAGATAATCATTTTTTAATTTTTCATTTGCCCATTTTTTTGTGCTCTAAAGAAGATGACGGGATTTTGTGCAAATTCTTGGTTGTAACCTGCAAAACAACAAAAACAAACAAGAAAAGCAACAAATCTGCAAAAAATGTGTTAAACAAACTTGTCGGGTTCACTAATGTAATGATCTAAAAATCTTGCAAGATAGGATTCAAACAGTTATTAGTTGTACCTGCAAGTTAGCTTAAACATCAACAATGAAATACATAAGAATATAAAAGAGAATAAAGTGAAATGGAATGATCTCACCAATCTTTTCTTCCATGATTGCTTCCATGCACCTTCTCAAGCCTTACTACAATGATGGATTGCCCTCTTCCATTGCCTACCTTCTTGAAGGATTTAAAATATCAAACTATGCAAACTAGAAAGCAATTTCTAATATGCAAATAGTAAATAAAAATGATAGATGCCCTCAAATTTGATCCGAGCAAATTCTGGACAAGATAATGCCTAGCCTTAAGGCAACCTCAATTAGGGTTAGGGAAAAATACCCTTTGAAGGATTTAAAAATCAGAAGACAGGAGGATGAGTTTTTAGAAAATCAATAATTTTGGAAATTACTTGATTTGTAGAGGAATATTTTGTTGGGAATTATGCCTC
Organism: Sequoiadendron giganteum; assembly: GCA_007115665.2. Lineage (NCBI taxonomy): Eukaryota > Viridiplantae > Streptophyta > Pinopsida > Cupressales > Cupressaceae > Sequoiadendron > Sequoiadendron giganteum. The sequence goes on along the minus strand of CM021107.1, from coordinate 319,989,609 downwards.
AACTTTCTGGTGCCCCCCTTTGAAGACTTAGGCGAATTCTCTTGTTTCCTTGGCAAATTTTTTTGTTCTAGCGGAGGCAGAATTGGGATGGAAATTGGCATTTTTCTATTTGCCTTATTTCGGGTCTTGTTCCCGTTCCATCTCTTGCTCCACTCCCGCTTTCTTGGTTCTTTGAGTTTTGTTCTAGTGGAGGAGGAACTGGATTGGAACCTAGCATTGTTCCTTTTGTCATGTTCTGGGTCTGGGTCTGGATCTGGCTCCGGCTCCGACTATGGCAGTCTATTTCTCTTTGCTTGGTTTTGGCGGAGGCGGAACTAGTTTTGGAAGTTGGCAATGTCTGTTTGCCATGTTCTTGTTTCCATTCATGTTCTGACTCCTACTTTTGCGATCTAGTTCCTCTGGATGTTTGGATTCTCCTCGAGGATTTTTCCTCCGCTTTGTCCATGTTCTGGATTGTTGTTTCTTGCAGTTGGTGGAGGCGGAACCAGAACCGGTTTGGTTCCTGATCTTGAACTTTTGGTAAAGTCATGTTTCTGTTCCTGTTCCATCCCCGACTCCGACTCCGGTCCTTTGTGTTCCCATCTTGGTTTGACCCCAGGTTGACTTTACCTGGTCAGTTCTATTTCTGATGTGTTCCCCTTTGCCGTGGGTGGATGCGGAACCGAATTGGTTCCTGAACTTATAATTTTGGTAGGGTCTTGTTTCAACTCCAGTTCCATCTCCGACTCCGGCAGTGTGCTTTTTCAGTGGAGTCCTGTTTCGACTCCTGTTCTGACTCCGGCTCTGGCAGTGTTAGGTATGAATTTAAGTCTTGGATGCGCCCGATGTCTATTTGGCCATTTTGGTTGCTCTGTCAGCTGTATTTGCTAATGGGTCTTGGACGCGTGGCACCTAGTTGAATAGTGATTGGATGGTTACCTAACTTGTTGTGCTGCATGTTTTGTCAATGAAGGTTGGCAGAGCTGAACCCATTTTTGGAATGGCATTGAATGCCTGGGTGGCTCGTTGTAGGGAGATCTGTTAGATCCAACCAGATGCATGATTTGTGGATGGTCTTCTTTGCTCTTGTTGAGTTAGTTACATAATGGATGAGAGATGTATTATTTCTCAAGAATAAAGTTTGACAAGTTTGCAAGAGTCGTGGGTTGCAGAGCAAGTGCGAGATGTGCAAGCTGAATGCGCGACCATGAGACTGCGAGCAGGATGCGCGGGCATGTGAATGCGTGAGCATGGGGCTGCTAGCATAATGCATGATGCATGATGTGAGATTACAGCAGTTGGACTTACAGGTTGGAGAGCCAAAGGTGTGAAGAGATTTGTAGAGAGATGGAGAGGGTGTTTGAGCAGTTTGCTTAGGCAATGTAACTATGAACACTCTATCTCTCGGATCTGGGCATGGGAATCATTGGAAGCTGAATGACTGGTTTGGCCATGAGGCTACCTATGATAGTCATCTAAGGAGCTAAGAGGAATCTTGCGGTACCTGTTACTTCTCCAGTAGAACAAGATGTAACTCCTGTATTGGCTTTGAGCCTGATATTGTATTGTAACTAGTTTTGGGTTGCTGAATAATACAATGGCTCAAAATTTTGGAGTGTGGGGTTTTTACCTGAAAGGGTTTTCCCCACATATATCTTTGTGTATTATTTTTGTCTTTCATGGTTTCGGTTTATGTTGAATCTGTTTCTTATTGCATTCACTTCTCTCAGAGGATCAATGGGGGATCAACTGTGCTTGTTTCCACTTTATAGCATAGTTGGTTGTGTCTTTGTTGTGATTTTGAATTGAAATCACTAAGGCACTACTATCTTAGATGCCTATCTTGATGATAGACCGAATCCGTATCCCCAACATATTTCCCTTTTGAATTAAATTAATTCAAAATAGAAGATTTGTGAGATAATGAGTAATTGATTTTTGAAATCAATTACTAAAAGAAGAATCAGTTAACTATGTGAAGTCATTTTTAAATAAATTGTTTTATTTAAAAATAGGGAAATGTCACATAAGGCAATTAAATAATTAATAATTATTATTTAATTTAGAAGAGACAATTACTTAATTAAATAAATAAATGAATTTTACTTAATTAAGAGAGGATTTAGGAATTAGTGACATATTAAATCAATATATTAAAATATATTAATTTAATAATCAGGAGGACATTAATGATAATGATTAATTAAATAAATTGACGACTTTATTTAATTATTAGAAGACTTTGACAATTAGTGACATATTAAAATAAATAAATAAGATTTATTTATTTAATAATCATGAAGAATGAGAGATTATGAATTAATTAAATAATTATGAATGATTTAATTAATAGTTGAATGTGGGTAAGAAACATAATTAAAATTTTATAATTATGCTAGGACGGAAGGTGGTAAAATATTGCTTGCGGGCCTTGGTCATTTTTATGTGTCTACAACCTCTAGTTGGAGATAAAATAAATTTCCTTAATCAATGACAAGCCATGGTTGGATACATGTTTTATTATGAAATGGATGGGTGGATGTCGTGGATGGTACCAATAGATAATGATGCAAGTTTCATTCAAACATAGTACCCATTTGCTAGGTTTTCACTATGGTACCTATTCCAGGAGTATCACAAAATGGTTTTCACTCAAAGAACATTTTATTTATCTTTACTATTTTTCTTGCTTTTTCATTTTTTGGTATTTTTTATCTGTTTTCTATTTTTTAGATTTTTACTCTTTTTCATGGGGTATTCTGACGTGCTTCATGTGTATAACTTCTTGAGGTGGTTTTTTTTCAGTGGTTCAACTAAGGGTTCTTCTTCAGAAGTAGCCAACTGTTATGTCCTAGAGCCATAGCTTGTTGTGATGATGAACAGGCCTAACCAGTTGGGTTCAAATTTTCCTTTTTCATCCTGATTTAGTTGTACCTTTTGATTCTCATTGAGGACTAAGTCACCAACTTGAAAGTTCTTGTCCTTGATATTTTTGTCATAGTTTTGTTTGAGCTGATTTTGATAAACCTGCAAATGGTTTAACACGTTCAAGTTCTTTTCATCTAGGAGCTCTAATTCATTTAGTCTGGCTACCCTGTATTCTTCATTACTAACCATTCCTTTCAATGAGACTCGCAATGAGCAGATTTCAACCTTGATAGGTAAGACAACCTCAAATCCATAGACCAAGGAAAATTGTGTGGCACTAGTAGGTGTTTGGATGCTGGTTCGATAAGCCCATAGAGCTAGATTTAATTGTAAATGCAAATCACAGTTGACTTCATTAATAATATTTTTGAGTATTTTTAATATGTTTATGTTAGATGCCTTAGCTTGACCATTTCCTTGGGGGTAATAGGGTATGGAAAATCTATGTTGGATAGAAAACTAGGAACATAGTTCTTGGACATCCTAATTCTTGAATGGGGTTCCATTGTCTATTATTATCATTTGGGTAATTTCATACCTACATATTAGATAATTCAAACTGAATTTGGATATATGTTTGCTAGTGATATAGGTCAATGGAATTTACTCTATCCATTTAGTAAAATACTTTATTGCTGTGATAATGATTTTTTCCCATTAGATGAGGCAGGTGATATCTTGCCTACCAGGTCTAATACCCATTGTGAAAAAGGTCATGGTGTTATGATGGGTCTCAATTCATGTGTTGGTGTATGAACAATATTGTTGTGTTGCCGATATTGTTGGAAATTTCTAGAGTATTGTATGCATTCTTATTCCATGGAGGGCTAGTAGTATCCTATTCTAAGCATCTTTTCGACTAGGTTAGGTCCGCTATATTGGGACCTAAAAACACCTTCATGTACCTCTTGTAAGGTTTTTTCTTCTTCTTTTGCATTAAGGCACCAGAGTAAAATACCATCTAAACTGTATAATGGTATAGGGTATATCCTAGGATGGTAAATCAGGAAGTTCTATGGGTGAAAATTTTCTTTTGAGTGGTCATTAGGTTAGGTGGTATGATACCATGCTAGATATAGTCAAAATTATCTTGGTACCATGGGGAGTTAGGACCAACAAAAACACATACCAATTCTGATTCTAGGATGTTGAATGTAGGCACAAGTAGTTGTTCCATGAGGAACTCATATTTAGGCACATTTAGTGGAATATCAAGAAGTGAACCTATTGTTGCCATTGTGTTGGTAGCTCTATTGTTGATCTGTGGAACTTTCTCAAATTTTATTTTAGAAAATTAATCCTTGAAGCTATCCATCATCCTTTTATATGGCATTAGTTTGTCGTCTTTGGTTTGGTACTCATCATTCACTTGTCTGATTACTAGGTGGGAGTCTCCAAAGACATGTAGTTCCTTTATCCTCCATTCAATAGCCATTTTTAGTCCTGTAATCAAAGCTTAATATTCTAAGATGTTGCTTGTGCGAGGGAAATAAATCTTGTAGGACTTGGGTATACTATCTCCCTATGGTTTGAGAAATCAAAAACCTACTCCAGAGCCATGCTAAGTGTGGGATCCATCAAAGTAGAGAGTCCAATGATCTATCTATTATGTCATCAAGATACTCTCATTTTGAATTCCACCATGAGAGGCTTGTGATTATCTATGGGTACTTCGGCCAACTGGTCTACTATGATTTGTCCCTTGATAGCTCTTCTATCTATATACTCTATGTCTAATTCACTCAAGATCATTACCCATTTTGTGATCCGGCCTATTAGGGATGCTTTTTCTAGTAGGTACTTGAGTGGGTCTACTTTGGAAATCAGCTTAAATTTTCTATTCAAGATGTAGTGTCTCAACTTTTGTGCTGCAAATACAACTAAGACATGCTCTTTCTATGGGTGAGTAGTTTAGTTCATAGCCCACCAGTGTTCTATTAATATAGCAAATGCCCTTTCTTTATTGTTATCATCTAGCTGGGCCAAGAGAGCTCCCATCATTGCTTGTGCTGTAGACATGTAAAGTATCATTTCCTTTAGTGGGATAAGCGGGATGAGTACAGGAGGAGTAAGTATGTACTCCTTGTATTGTTGGAATGCTTGGTCACATCTCCCATCCCACTTGAAGGTGATTTCCTTGTGTAGGATATGAGTGAAAGGGTGACATTTGTCTTCCAACTGTGTAATAAATCACCTAATGGATTACAACTTCCCTTGTAGGCTCCTTAACTATTTTAGTGTCTTTGGCAAAGGTATCTTTATTATAGCTTTTACCTTTGTAGGATCCACTTCAATCTCTCTTATTGACACTATATACCCTAGTAGCTTTTTGTATGTTACTTTGAACACAAATTTCTTAGGGTTGAGTCTTAGATTGTACTATTCAAGTCGATCAAACACCTTTGCTAGGTTTCTCAAGTGGTTTCCTCCTTTGATTGATTTTGCTAAAATATCATTCACATAGTCCTCCATGATTATGTGTAGCATATCATGGAATATGGTCATCATTTCTCTTTGATATGTCACTCCTACATTCTTTAGACCAAACAGAATTACATTTCAACAAAATTTCCCCCAAGCACAAATAAATGTTGTTTTATGTTGGTCATTTAGAGAGATCTTTATCTGATTGTATCCAAAGAAACCATCCATTAAGGATAGAATCTCATGCTCTGCTGTTAGATCCACAATCATGTTGATACTTGGCAATGGAAACTCATCCTTTTGACAGGCCTTGTTCAAGTCTTTGAAATCTGTGCATATCCTTATGACCCCAGTAGGTTTGGATATTGGTACTAGATTTGATATCCATTGTGGATAGTCAATGGGTCTGATGAAACCCACATCTAGTATCTTCTTTAGCTCTACCTTTACCAATAATGCTATCTGAGGATGCATTTTTCTTATTTTTTTCTTGATAGGATTTTCTATAGGGACTACAACTAAATGATGTACCGCTAATGTTGGATCTAGTCTAGGCATATCAACATAGGTCCAGGAAAATTCTACCTTTCTCTCATTGATGAAAGTTGTGAAATTTCCCTTTTCTTTAGGATCAAGTGATGTCGCATGGTATGTTACCTTTGGGTCCCCTGTTGTACCAACATTTATGGACTCTACTTCTTCTACTAGAAGTGTTGAATTTTTTTGATATTTTGATATGGGGAGATTGAACCCTCCATCGTCGGGTTCCTCTACGAGGTTTTCACCTTCGGATGTGTCCTTTATTTTCCTCTTTTCTTGTTTTGATAGAGTCACAGTGTGTTTTTCCCTAGGGGATCGTATTTTTATGTTTTTTATTTTATTTTTGTGATTGGAAGATTCAATCTCTCCATCAAAGTATGCCTCTTTTTTGAGGTCCATGATGAACCCTTCTTTGTGATATCCAATTGGTATGTCTATTTAGAGTCCCATGAACTCTATGATTGCCTCACTATTCTAGAGTTGATCCAGAATATGTATTTGTTGTTGTTGATCCCAATCTATGAGTTGTGGGTAGCAGAGTGGTAGGTTATTATTATCATCCACAAAGCTTACGGAGGTTGTTGAGATGGTTAGTATGGCTCAGGTGTCTTTTTCGCATTGGATATCTAGTTCATCATTACTAGAAGTGGGGGAATCATATCCAGTGATAAAGGAAGGAGAATCCCATTCATATTCATTTGTATTTTTCAGAATGGTAATAGATGTTGGGAATGGTTTCTATGTACTGGAGAGGGAACCTATCAATGCTAAATGTGTCTAATAGGTCTTCAATGGATAACTCATTTTCCATGATATGATAGATATCTAGTGCCTTAATGTTAGCATAAGTTTCTTGTTTCTTCCAAGAGGTTCATCCGATTTTTGGAATAGCCACATCTTTTGGTTTATAGCCTAGCCCCATTTTTTTGTTCCTTTGTTCCACTGTGATAGGCTCTGATCAGCCTTGTTTGCATAGCCCAAGGCCACTTGTTCCATTATATCCCATATGCTTAACTAATTGATAACCTTTAGTGTTAGGATCAATTAAAATGGGTTGTGGTTTTTTGGTTCTTCTTGGTCCTCCTTGTATATCATGGATGAGAAGTCCTCAAATATTTCATCTTTCATGTCTCCCCATCTAGTAAAGATCCTGGGCTTGGCTATCATTTTCACTATCTTGATCTCATTTGGAACTCCATATACTCTAGGCTTATGGTGATACTCTTGCCTTTTTCAATCACATCGACAGAATACGCCAACAGTTTGATGAATTTTAAGGTACAAATATTTAAACCTTCACCATTATCTATCAATACTCGTTTGACCATGGTTTTGTGAACACCAACCTCTATGTATAGAGCTTGAATGTGGAATGTTCTTTGTGGTAAATCTTTCTCTAAAAAGACTAAATGATTACTTGTTGTTTCCAACCATGGCTTGGAATTGACTAGTATTGAGGTCATTAGGGACTAATGTTTCCAATGCCTTTTCCAATATTTCCCTATGTGTAGGTGACAATTTTAATAGTTCTAGAATTGAGATTAGGGTAGGTGTCTTCTTTGACTGTTGCATAATGTTGTAGTCACTTGGTGACTTGATTGTGGGTTTAGGAGGGGCTCCTTATATTGTAACTCTTCCTCAATGGGTAGTTACATTGTAATTGTTGTTTCCTCCTCATATTGTCACTATGTTTGTCCTATTGTCATCAACTTGTGAGAGGGTTCCTAAAACCATGTCATCATACATGTAATTAGCATTGTGGTACTCTTGTTCCTTTCCTTTATCATTCCTCTTAGCATGGTTTGGGATCGAGTTTGAGTATATTTGAAGGTCCTTATTTTCGAGACGATGCTCAATGTCTACTTCCACTTTTTCTATCAAGTCTTGGATGATGTGTTTGAGGCACATGCAATTTTTGGTCGTGTGTCCTTTGATCTTATGGAATTCACATAATTATTTCTCGTTATACCATGGTGTCTTGAAGCCAGGTTCCTCATAATTTGGGTGATCATTCATTTTGATGACGTTTTGTTGTACTAGTTTGCACATGACTATTTCAAGTGACTCACCTAGTATTGTGAATTGCCTCATAGGTTGATTGTATTGCCTATGTTTCCCTCCCTGATTTTTCTATTGGTTTAGAACCTGATTGTTCTTGGGATAGGTAATTTGGTTGTTTTGTGTGTTGTTGGGACCATAGCTTGTTTATGCCACATGTGGTTTATTTTGATATGTGTTATGTGTATTCCATACTACTCTAGCATCTACCACTCCATCATTTATGATGTTCTTTTTTTTGGTTGAGACTTTAGGTTTCTCATTTGAGTTGATTGTTTTAAGGACTCCTCTTGTAATGAGGGCTCTCTCAATATGTAATCCCTTTTCAATTGTTTCTTCAAATTATATAAGACATAGCATAGTGAGTTGGTAGTTTATTTTAGGTAGGACATTTGTGATGAAAATATCCACCAACTCCTTGTCTAGAATGGGCCATTTGCATCGACTTGATATTTTCTCCATCTTTGTAGGTAGGAGGTAAAGGAATCTCCTTGATTATGTTTGATTGTGGAAGAACTTGTGATGGTGACATCTTTCTCAATGTTAAATGAGAAGTGGCTTATAAACTTGCTAGATAGCTCATCAAAATTTATAATTCCTATTTGTAGATAGGTGAACCACTCCATAGCATGACCTATAAGGTTGCATGGAAAGAGACTTATAAGATAGGCATCATTGTTTTGTACCTCCATACATGATACTAAGAAGTCTCGTACATGCTCTACTTGATCTCCTTTTCCTCTATACTTGTTCTCAAACTTGGGTATTTCAAAGTTCTTTGGAAAGGGTAGTGTCATGATGGAACGATCAAATGGGAATCGACAAATTTCCTAAAGAGTGTAGGTATTCTTTTGTTTTCCTACCTACCTATCTGCTATCTATTGGGTGATGAAATCTAGTTTTAGTTCTATCTCTATTTTTGGTACATTTTTTTGCAAGCCTTGCATGTAATAACCCTATTGCCCTACCAGGTTTTGATCATATATCAAGTATTGTGAAGGTACATGACCTTGGTAGCCATATGGGATTTAAGGAGGGTTAACTCCTTGTTGTGTGTAAGGAGGGTTAGCTCCATATTTTTTTGACATAATATATTGAAATCTTCCCTGATGATGCATTGGCGAGTTACCTTGTTGATGGGATGACTGAAGAAGGGTGCTCTATGGCACACCTTGTTGTGAAGGACTAAAATGAATGTTACCCTATTGATGTGTTTGTGGGACACCTTGTTGATGGGATGACTGAAGAAGGGTGCTCTGTGGCACAACTTGCTGGGCAGGACTATAATGAAGGTTCCCCTAATGAACCCTGAGAAGGGTGCTCTATAGAACACCTTTTTGGGTAGGAATAAACTGAAGGTTACCTTGTTGATGTGTTTCTGGGACGCCTTGTTGATGGGATGACTAAAGAAGGGTGCTTTGTAGCACACCTTGCTGGGAAGGACTATAATGAAGGTTCCCCTGATGATGTGTTGGTGGGTTACCTTATTGATGGGTCAAATTGAGAAAGGTGCTCTATGGAACACCTTGTTGGGTAGGACTAAACTGAAGGTTACTTTTTTGATGCATTTATGGGACACCTTGTTGATGGGATGATTGAAGAAGGGTGTCTTGTGGCACACCTTGTTGTTGGTATTGTTGGTTCAAAAGGGGACCCTATGGTCAACCTTGTTGGTGGTACTAATTGTTTAGAGTGGGACCCTATGTTCCACCCTATTGATGGTACCGATTGTTCCAAAAGGGACCCTATGTTCCAATGTGTTGATGGTACTGATTGTTTGGAGGGGGAACCTGTGTTCCACCTTTTTGATGGTACTAATTGTTTGGAGGGGGACACTGTGTTCCACCCTATTGATGGTACTGATTGTATGGAGGTGCACCCTATGTTCCACCCTATTGATGGTACTGATTGTTCAGAGGCGGACCCTTTGTTCCACCCTATTGATGGTATTGATTGTTCTAGGAGGGGTTGACACTTAAATTTTTTTGAGGTATATATTGTCCAGGAGGTGGATTTTTGTTTTGTGGTTCACACTAGGATGGCCCTCCTTGATATAGTTGTGCCACTACTGCTTGTTTGATTTGAGGTGGTTTTCTAAACAAGGGGTTCTCTTTGGGTTGACCACTACTTTTTGAGAACACAGGTGGCATATTTGGCATCTCTAGGGGTTCATTTATTTGTCTCACAATGGAGTTATCCCCTAAGGGAATAAGATTGGGATCCTTGAGATCCTCTATGTTAAATTCCACTGGTAATTTAGCACCACTTTGTGCTAACTTGAAGAAATAGGAATTTGCATCCTTTCTCAACAACCTATCTATTAGTTTGAGAACCTTGGGGTTGTTAGAATATTCAAACAGTTCCTCCTCATTTATCTCTTCCTTTGTATCTACCTCCTCTACAACCACTCTATTTGGATCCCGATTGTTTTGTTCTATCACCTCCTTCTATTTGTGGTTTAGTTCTTCCTCATTGAAGGTGTCTCTGTACACAAGTCTCTTCTAGGGTGTTTCAAGGTCACTTGACCTATATCCCCATGGGCTACTTTCATCGTTCATGTTATTTGTTGGCGGTATGTTGTTGTTGTTCTTGCTTCCTTCCATTTTCTTCCTATGTTGTGATCTTGTAGTTGTCATAAACAACTTGCATCCCTTATGGGAGAGTGGTGTAATATTTGAACTCTCTAGTTGAATCAAATCCTAAAGACCCAATGTTGTCCTAAATGAGATGACAGATTTGGGTATGTAAGCCTATTTGGTTCCTCCTAGCTTGAGCATAATAGTTAATTAACAAGAGGTTGTGATTGTGATAAAGTTTTAAGGCCCACTTCCTACCAAACTTGGAATTATGATACCTACGTCTTTAATGGCGAGATGTAGATCTTCCCCTATGGATTTTTATTATGTGATAGATCATTTAGGGGAGTTCAAGATTATGATTATGTGAGAAATTTGGAATGGTGGAAAAGACCCAAATTTTGATAGTAATAGAAGGAATACAAGTGTAGACATAAAATTGACTTGACACTTATCACACAACATCGAACAAAATTGAACAACATTGAATAACATCGAACAACATTGAGCAAAATTATGATTGTTGACTAAGAAATCTAATTTGTTAACTAATCAATCTATTTTGTTAACTAATCCATCTATTTAGTTAACTAAAACATCACATTCCTAACTAAGACATCACAAAGTTGACTGATCAATCTATTCAGTCAACTAATCAATCAAAGTCTTGACTAGCCAATCTATTTCCCAATCACACAAATTGTGCAATCAACTTTGCACAATTATCTCATGTCTAAATCCTCTCAACACACTTTGACTGTTGATCTGGATATTCTTCAAAACAATCTCGATCTTCCATTTCAAATATCATTTTCTATATAAAATACCCCTTCCTCACAAATAAGGATTGAATAATTCATATACATTGAGCAACGAAGTGCTATCAAGATCATCCTTGAGAGAGAGCTTCATCCATTGTCTTCGATCAACCAAACACAACAAGCACTCATCCACACTTCGCACACAAAATTTGGAGGCTTCGCTGTGATAAGAAAAATCCAACATCAAGCGAATACACTCTGCTACGGGATGGTGAAACTATCTTTTTCTTTCAGTTCATTTGGTAATTAGTAGATTTCTTATCATTTTTGCATTAGTATAGTTCAATTTCGTATGTGTATGTTTCTATATTTTAGATTTTGAGCTTTTTGGTTGTAGATCAGATTTCTTCATTCTTGCTCTAATGTCCTTTTTGGATCATTGATCTAATTTCCTCATTCCCCCTCACACATTCTAGCACCCCCAGTGGGACCCTTGTCCCCTTCTCTAATCTTCATTTGAGTTATTTTTGAAATTACAGGTCCCATAAACACATCTGTCACAATTTTCACGTGCTTGTTCTGAAGACCTGAGCATCCATCTGGAATGTCTGAGCATTTGTTTGACAAGAAAACTGTGCATTTGTCAGAAGAATGGTGCATTTGTCAGAGAAATTGTGCACTTGTCATGGGAATAGTGCATTTTTTTAAGACTGGTGCATTTGAAATTTCCTGGGTTAACATCTATCTGATAGGGTTTTGAGCATTTGTTCTAAAAACTTTGCAGTTGTCAGAAACTAGTGCATTTGTCTTTTTTTTTTCTGAGCATTTGTTCTGACAGACAAATGCACCAATCCTGCACTCTTGTAATAGGTTTTCACTAACAGGTGTGTTGTTTTTGATGTGTAGGCAAGAATTGACAAGTCTGATGTAGGATTTCAACAACTCTAACATGTTTATTGTAGGGAAGACGATCGGTCCCAATTGCTCAAAAAAATAAATTTTAACTTAGGAATTTTTACTCTAGTGCTTTAAAAAGAACAACAAACTCACATTTTGATTTTGGTGTTGATAGAAAGAACAAATTTCAAGATTTTTTAACTTAGGAATTTTTCTTCGTGCTCTTAAAAAGAACAAAAACACTTCAATTTTGGGCTCTAAAAATGAACACATTTAATTTTTTCATAAGTAGGAACCTATAAATTTTGGTGCAAAAAAAGAGTGAAATCATTTTTCATTTTGTTGATGCATGCACATTTTCACATTTGTTGACCAAGATAGGACAAGGATTGCCTTTCTTAGAAAAAATTCTATTGGATCTCATAAAAATGAACAAATGCTTTTTTTTTGTGATTTCTCACCATTGCTATCTAAATTTCTTTATGTCTTAAACACTTCATATTGGTGCAAATTAAAAAGAACTTTGTTTTTCTTTAAAACAAATTTTTGGGGATAACATCGCTTAAGGTGTTTAAAATGAATCAAATTGCAATGAAGTTTTTTCTATGCATATAGTGATTGGAAAAGCTAAAAAGTGTTTTATCGTCTCCCCTCACACCTTTTGGCAATCTTGGGTGAGTGAAATAACTTTTTTAAAAGTATTGCACTTTTTTTATTTAAGTTTACTTTAAAGAGGGGGCTTGCCTTGAGATACATCCCACACTGGAGAACTCATTGCAAGGTCTTGAAGCACATTTACTGGCGGGCTATATTAAAGTTTTTGAACTCATAAGAAAGTAGCTTCAAGTTGTACTAACAATAGACTGCACCTAATCCCATACCTTAAGTGGAACAGGAATGGTTAAAGAGCCTTAAGTGGCTAGCGAGCAAGTGTCAAATTTTTGCATTCATAGTTATCAGTAAGAACCAATTTGTTTTAGAAGCTACCCTAACATCCAAAAACATTCTCTGAAAGTTGTGCATCAGAATTTACTTTTGAGAAGTTACTTGCCATGTCCGACTATAGGCCTGTGCTATAAGTTGTATGTAAAATCATCTCTTCGGAGCATGAGGCAGGCCTACCTAAGAGAATGGTGTCTATCCCCTAGGGTTGTAATTGCTAGTTTATGTTAAACTTAACCCATTACATTCAAAAAAAATTGACATCAAATTTTGTGTTTGAATTAAATAAAAAAGAACACATTCAAAACAAACATTAAACAAGATGGTTAAACCACAAATCCTTTGATTTAGTGCACACTTGTGAGAGAAGCCTTATGTTTTCACCCCTTTGAAAGGATATTTCCTTAAAGGTTTCTAAACATTCTCACTTTGATTTCAGGGTACATTAATCAAAGTAAACATTTGAGAACTATGGCTTGGGTGTTGTGAATTCACAACCTAAGTTATGGACATGAAGGTAACATAAGTCCATGCTTGTTGAGTCAATCCAAGTGTTGTTTTATCACTTTCCATACTTCAAAATAAGGAAAAAAAGTTGAAAAATAGTTTTTCACAAGATCATTGTTCAAACCAAAACAAATTGGAAAGATAGAAGGTCATATAGTGCTACATCCATTATTTCCATCCTACCTATTTGAAATCAAAATCAAGCAAACCATTAAGGTCATTCCTCCACTCAGAAGTCCATGATATCAATAGTTACTTGGGACTTGCAGATAGTACAAGTAGACTCTCCCGCAACATATCCTCTGGCTAAGGAAGTGGAATATAGACCTTAGTTCTTCAACATTTTGATTCCAAAAGAAGTAGTGTTATCCAGAACAACACTCAAACCCTAGGGTCTTGAGATTCACAACAACCACCCCATAACACCACCAACTTTATGACCATTTGGTGACTGACTACCCCAGTTCAACAACCAAATCTTGTAGCACCAATTATTCAACCAAGTCTCACACATATTATAGGTGCACAAACTGACATCATAAGTAGTTTGAGAAACTTTATATTTTCAAAAAATGAAACACCTCACCAGTTTCTCACCGCATCCATTTTCCTAAATGAAGAGGAAGAAAAAGAAAACATAGCAGCTAGAAGACCCATATTACTACCTCCCACATGGTAATAATTATCCACTTCATGATCCCACGTAAGGTCAAGATCCCTAAGGTGAAGTCCACAAGACATCATTTCAGATTTAGACATCTAAGTCCAAAAGCCCTCAAGAAACACCTTTGGGCACTTCATAAAACTAGAACTAGGTTGGTATATAACTTCCATAAATGAGCTTCTAGAAACAATCTAAACTTGTATTCCTTCTACTATTGTCAAAATTTGGGTCTATTACAACAGTTCCAATATCTTACATAATCTGTAGGACAACATCGGGTCTTTAAATATAGAGTCGACTAGAAGAGTACACCACTTTCCCATAGGAGACCCAAGTTGTTGATGACAAACACAAGATCACAACATAGGAAGAAAATGGAAGCAAGCAAGAACAACACTAGTATCCTGCCAACAAAAACCACAAATGATGGAAGTGGCCCATGAGGATATAAACCAAGTGAACTTTTGATAGGGTATTGAATATCAAAAAATCCCCAAAACATGTCGATCTATTACCCAAATCATTCTTATCAAGGGTCACAATATCAAATAGGCCAACAACATCAAGGGTTTCAAAACCCCCATTAAGGAATAAGTCCAAAACATCAAATTGCCCTAGATAAAATGGAGAGAGATCTTGAGGAAATTAAACAAATAAAAAATCCATATGATGGATTCCATGTGCAAAGTTAGGACATTAAATATCCACAACAAATAAGCATCATTCCACAAGCACCTCAACAACACCTCCAGTATCCACAATATCAAGGTGTGCCTCAAGTGCAATATCAGGGTGTACCTCAAGTGAAATATCAAGATGTACCTCATCCATGGTATAAATAATTTTCACAACACCAAGGTGTACCTCAAGTAAAATATCAAAATATACCCCAAATACAAAATCAAGGAGTTCCGCAAAATCAAGAGAAAAACAATCAAGAAAAGCCACCAAGGAAAGATTTCCAACTAGGAAGGAAATTCATCCCTTTGGGAGAAACTTTAGAGGTAATCATGCATGAATTAGTACAATAGGAACTTATCAAAATCAATGATAGTTCAACTTATGGTGAACCAAGCTTTAAAGTCCCTTGGTATAACCAGTACGAATGATGTGAGCTCCATAAAATCAAGGGTCACTCAACAAATAGATGTGCTACACTAAAAATCTCATCCAAGACCTTATTGATCAAGGAGAAATAGCTATTGAAGACAAAATTCAAGGTCCATCTACTAATAACAACATGGAAAATATATCAACCTCAAAATTTGAAAGCAATGATCAAGAGCTATCTATCACTGACCACATTGACAATATATTTACATCATCTAGTGAGCAAGAGGGCACACATCGATAATTTAGTCCCAAGCATGATCAAAATCAATCACCCAAGTCTAGCAATGATTCAGTCCAAAATATATTGACATCATCCAACCTCATAGCAGTACATTTTGATGATCAAGAGACTCTTAACTTAATGCTTATATCCAATGTAGAAAATATAAGCCAAGAGTCATCACCCATATGTCCACATTTTGAGGAAATCCAAGGATCCTTTACAAGAATTCCCTTCTTTAAAGTTGATCCATGTCAAGAATGTGATCCAAAGCATGTCAAATATGATACCACACAAAGTCAAGATCAACAATACCTATCATCAAAATACTATAATGACTTGGCAGATATCTTCCAAGACATCCCATGTTTTCCCAAAAAAGAACACATCCATATACCAAGCACACATATACCTACCCATGAGATGCTTACTCCTAGTGGACATGTAGATGATCTTCATCCAAGAAAAGAGTCGCATACTCTTAAAATAATTACCAAGGAACAAGAGTCTCCTACTCTTAACATTTGTACACAAGATCAAGACATAGATGAAGCTAGAGGCATTTCAGAAAGGGGTCATGAAGAAGACTTATACATAAGTTGTGAATCAAAAACATCCTATATAGACATGTCAAAAGGGGATCAACAAGAGGACTTATACATAAGTTGTGAATCATAAAAATCCTATGAAGGCATACCAAAAATGAATCATGAGGAAGACCTTTTTGTGGACAATAAAGCAGAAACACCTCTTGAAGAAGCATTAAAGTATGATATTTCATAGGATCAAGCCGAAGATATCAATCAAGCAGGTATCTCACATCTGAAGGAGCCTATCAGAGAGGAAGCTACCACATTTAAAGATCCACATCAGAGCAAAGAAAAATTAGCACCTTGTTTCCAAGGTGAGACACATCCCATTACAAATGAAAATTTTCAACAGATGCATTATTAAGGTAGAGGATTATACCTACATGAATAGGCTATCTTAGAACTAGGGCAGATTATGGGCAATCCTAAGCATCGAGGTCTTGATTATTCAACAAATAAGGGAGCCAAAAAAATCAAGGATACCTCCATAATACTGGGGGAAACTTTATCTAATACAATCATCAACATAGAGAGCACGAAGAGTCCTTATGATAATTGATACCAACACTACAACTAGCCATGTCATGAATCATCATCCACATATATTTCCATACTATGATTGGTACCAACAAAAAAATAAAAAGCTATATCAAAGAATGAAACAATTCATTGAAGAAAAAGAATCAACAAAACAAAATGGACAAGAAAAATTCAAATGGATACAAAAGAAAAAGAAAGAAAATCATCCATATCAAACTCCATTAGTCAAAGAAACTATGGGGAAAAATCAAAAAGGAAAATTCATCCATCAAAGAAGTCCAACAATGCAAAAGAAAGCTTCAAGAGTGACTTACAAAGTATATCAAGATGTTGATCCCAATCGAATCTCCATATCCACCCATCATTTCTCATCATCCCAAGTTTGGAGAGTCAAAATTTCCAAACTGTTGACCAATCCATCTAAATATCATATCCCTCAACGCATTTTTCCATCCATGATATCCAAATCTCACATTGACCATGTGTTGGTAGTAACTCTTTATCATAAGGACTCTAAGGGAACTCTATCACGATGTGAGCATCAAGGTAAGGTCAACTCTAGTATTGACAAGGAAGATCATAATTATCAGGGGTTACAGTCAAGCACTCGTATCCTAGCAAAACAACTCCTCCAAGCAGGATATCGTTGGCATGTCATGATAGAAACAATAACCATATTAGTACCACAAGTGTCTACATCAGCACCACCAAGTGGTGCAACATGAAAAAAAAATGTCACCATGATGAAAACCTGGTAAACAGTCATCTTGTGTGACATCAAAAATCAATAAAATCAAGAAAAAAAAGAAAAGAAAAATAGTCAAGAAAAAATTCATCCTCAAGTAAAAACCACTATGGTGGCACTTTGGACAAGTACCATGATGAAAACTTGGCAAAAAGTTTTCATGTGTAGAATCGAGCATGTACATGCACCATTTCGGGTGGAAGCATCTCAACTTATCCATAATGAACCCAAGCAATTTTTTCCAAAATACAACTTATCTTGATCTTGACAAATGTTTGATATACATTTTACACTTGCTTATGGAAAACATCTTGACATGGTTCATTTTCATTCATCCTATCATATCCAACATTATTTGAGCTGTGAGGCATTATCCAAAGGGCATACTCTATCCAAACATGTTATCCTATCACAAGATAATCCACACCTACATTGCTAGACACTGGGGGAAAATGCTTAAATCTTGCTTTAGAAACAAATTTGATCTATAACTCATAGTGTGATCTAGAAATTGTCCCATCAGCAAGGTATCTTGCTAATGCACTACCAAGGTAACCTTCAAAGATGATGACAACATGGAGTATTCCTTAACTCAAAAATTCTAAGATATCAATAGTTGCTAGAACCCCACAGCTAGTTAAAGTAAGCTTTTCCACAACATATCCTCTAGAATAAACAAGGTGAAGTATCAATCCAAGTTTTCAACATCTTACACCCCTGGAAAAAGGGTAAAAATCCAAAAACATCAAAAAAAAAACAACAACATCGTTGGGTTATTCCTTCACTCAAACAGTCTAAGATATCAAAATTTGCTTGAACCTCACAGCTTGGTCAAGTGAATTTCCCACAACATATCCTCTAGACACAGAAACAAGATATCAATCCATACTATCGATGTTGTTTACCCAAAAACAATTCATGCTTTGAGTCAAACAATCAAACTACGTGGTCTCTGCATGTACAACATAGGCAAGGTGTTTTTAGCCCTCAGGGCCCTAGGTCAGTCCCCTTAGGTTTCTAACATGCTTTATTTCAACTTTTCCAAAAAAAACAAAATTCCAAAATCCAAAAACATTCACAAAACCAACAAAACCGATAATCAGATCAAATAGTTCTCAAAGTCGTTTCTCCCTCAACTATAGTCATTTGAGGACCAACTACAGTAATTTTAACCCATGATGTTAGGGTTTCACTCTAAACATGTCAAACAACTCAAAATGATACAAGACATGATGACAAAATGACATTTGGGATAACAACAAGCAAATGCTAATAGAATTTAAATGAAACAAAGGAAAATGCAAGATCATGACAAAAGTTGAAAATTTAACTGCACAAAAATTGAAAACCACCTACACCATTACAAATATCATGAAATTATACCCCATTTTTTAAAAAAAGCATTGAAAAATACTTTCGTATGACCAAGATATGGTCGTTTGAAGATAGGGTAAAATTGCAAGTCAGAGAGCAAACAAATGTGAAATTTTAAGACAAATGCATGAAATAAATGTGAGATTTTAAGACAAGTGCATGAAACAAATGCGAGATTTTAGGAAAAATGCTTAAAATAAAAGGGTCTGTTTAGAACAACTACATAGTTTTTAGACAACTGCACAGTTTCTGAACAAATGCTCAAAAATAAATGCACCAGTTTTGAGCAAATACACAGTTTTTGGATAGAAAAACCAAAAACACCTGACAAAAGCACCAAAATTGATGCAAATGCTCAAAAATCACTAGAAATTTTCTATTGAATAACAGAACCTATGTACACAATAACGAGAACATAATGAAATGAAACGAGAAGTGACAAGGTACATACTATGAAACTGATGCCTAAAGGACATCCAAACTCTCAAAATGCATCCACATGATATGAGGCTCCTCAAATCCTCGCCATAGCTCCTTGACAATCAAAAAAACAAAAAGATTCAAATAGCTTGAAAACACAACAAAACAAACAAATAAATAAAGCAAACATCAAAATCTAGAACTTTCAAGTGAAAACAATCACATAAGAGTTGACTATGAACAAACAAAAACAATGCCAGAGTAACTACCTATCTTTTTAAACAAGTCCCAACAACATCCTGAGATATGTCTTAACGGATCTGTTCCTACGATATACATGATCAACAATGGATAATAGCCCCACCCTAAATAGATATGGCAAGTGATATTGCAACTTTGTTTTTTATCTTTTTGTGGTCTTACTTGTATGTGATTTATTTTATTGACTCATTCCCAAGATCTCTCAAGGATGTCCAAAAGGAATTAGAGAAGAAGGAATGGGGGCAACTAAGCATCATTTTGATTTTCTATTTGTAAGATATGTTTTTAATATTACCATGGTGAATACTTTCTCTATTGAGTATGGAAGTTGTATCAAAACAATTCATGAAGCATTTACATGTTAGGTGTTCTATACATCTTTGTGCGACTAGTCCGAAACATTTTTCATGCAACCCCCCTATACTTTAAACAAAGTTTATGTATGTCTGGTATGAACAAAGATACTCTTTGTTTTTAGAGTCAAAGTCCATGCAATAGATACAAAGTCACCTTGGTAATTCATACCCTGGTGCATTGTATATGTTTTCTACATCAAACGGGATTGTTCAAACAATGAATCCTCTAAAGTGAAGCAAAGTAACATCATCATATTTCTTCTACTTAACATCATTTTTCTATCTATCATCATAATTCTTCTAATTAACATTCATCTATCAACATCCATCATCATAAAATGAGACAAAGTATGATTCCTACATCTACACCATATCCATATCATAAACATACAATGAAGCTGAATTGAAGAAGGTGTATCTCATATATATCATCATCAAAAAGGAATATGTCATAAATACATCTGCAATGCCACAAGTGTGATAGGAAAGAACAAAACCATAACATATATATGAGGTCTCGAATAGACCGATGAATATATATATATAACACACATGTCTACAAAATGCATCGCAACATGAAACAACATGAAGATCAAGTCCCAAAAATGGAAACACCCTAAAATGCAATCCCATTGCATCAAGAAAGTCCCACTCCAACACGCCAAACTAGGCAATCGCATCAAATAGGTGACGAGGACATCTCTCTCTTGTCATAAGCAGTCAAAGATTTTCCTGCAAGTGACATAAACCAAGACATTAGAGTTTCAATCTAAAACAGTGATGAAACATAAAAATGACACTTGCTAGAGGACAAATGACATGTATGATGCTAAACAAAAACAAGCTAGGGTTTTGAACAAAGGTAGGATGACAAAATGATCCTTAAATAGAAAATGATCGCAAGTTAGGGTTTCACTCAAAAATAGTGAAGAAACATAAAAATGACACTTGTTAGAGGACAAACAACATGTATGACACTAAAAAAACACAAGCTAGGGTTTTGAACGAAGGTAGGACAACAAAATGATCCTTAAACAGAAAACGACCACAAGTTAGGGTTTCACTCTAAAACAAGCAAAGCAACATAAAATGATAGTTAATATGGTAAATGAGCACAAGACAAGGTTTTATAATGCAAACATGGTGAAGAATGACATTCAGGACAGAAAACAGACACATACTAGGGTTTGGACAAAGCTGAGAGAAAATTGACGGACAAAGACTCAATTACTAGATTTTGGGACAAATGCTCAACAAGAGACAAACAAATGTGCTAGTTTAGGACAAATGCACAAGTTTTTGGGCACAATTTTCAGACAAATGTGTAGTTTTAGGCAAGTGCGCAGTTCTTGAACAACTATACAGTTCTTGAACAAGTGTACAGTTCTTGAACAAGTGCGCAGTTCTTGAACAAGTGTGTAGTTCTTGAAAAAATGCTCAAAACAAAAATGCCAATCTTGGAAAAATGTGCCAATTTTACACAAAAATGCCAATCTTGGAAAAAAGGTGCCAAAACCAAGACAAATGTGCCAAAACCTCAAAAAGAGCGCATTTGTCCACTAGGACTTCGCACACACAAAATGAGAATGAAAACATGATGAAAGTGAAGGGTGAAAAGGTACATACCGAGAAACCAATGTCTGAAGGTCATCTATACTCTCGAACGAGCTCGAAACAATGTGGGGAAACCTTGAATCTCGACATTCTCCCTCAACAACTGACAAAATTTGGAATCCAGAGACAAGAATTAACAAACAGAACCAAGAACAAATGAACCAATTTCAAGAAAAATTTCCTATATAACACCTCAAGCAAACCCTAATTACACTTAGGAAACATTCCTACTTACAAGTTAGAAGTTTTGAATGAGAAATGATGCACAATAACATAGAATATTCCATCAGAAACATCAAAACAACAATACAATAGTGTCAAGAGCCTAACCTCAAAACTTGAAATTTTTGGCCAACCTCTTAAGGGGGCAACATGCAGTCCTACCATCATTTCACTGAACACTGGGGCATAGTGGGACATAAATTTTTTCAAAAAAACTTAATCATAAAAATAGGATCTTTGAAACAAAGCAACCAGTACTTTGTATCAAAGAGGGTCAAAATGTAGACATAAAAAATTGACTTGACACCTATCACACAACATCAAACAACATCAAACAAAATCTAACAACATTGAACAATATTGAACAACACTGAACAACATTGAACAACATCGAAAAACCTCAAACAAATGTCAAATGATATGGAACATCATCTCCCATCACTTTGAAATTACTCAGAATCATCCCGTAACACTTCAGAATGACTCAGAATCATCTCATAACACTTCAAAATGACTCAAAATCATCCTGTAACACTTCAGAATGACTTAGAATCATCCTATAACACTTCAGAATGACCCGGAATCATCCCGTAACACTTTAGAATGAATCAAAATCATCCTGTAACACTTCAAAATGACTCGAAAGCATCCCATAACACTTTGAAATGACTCAGAATCATCCTATAACACTTTAGAATGACTCAGAATCATCCTATAACACTTTAGAATGACTCAGAATCATCCTGTAACACTTCAAAATGACTCAAAATCACCTTGTAACACTTTGAAATGACTCAGAATCATCCCGTAACACTTTGGAATGACTCAGAATCATCTTGTAACACTTCGAAATGACTCGAAATCATCCTGTAACATCTCATAATAACTTGGAATCATCACATAACATCTTGAATCATCTTGAAATCATCCCAAAACAATTTAGAATCATCACATAACATTTTAGATCATCTCGAAATCACCCCGAAATAGTTCAGAATCATACCGCAAACATTCCTCCATCACCTCTATTAATTGAATAATACAACATTCACTTTTTCATCATTTTGAAAAAATTTAATAAATTTTATTTATTTAATAAAGTCCTAGAAACCCTAATTCCTCTGTTAATTAAATAATACAACATTATTCAATTAATTCATGTTTCATTATTTCGACAAATCAAATAAATCTCATTTATTTTATAAAGTCCTAATCCCACCTTATTTAGTCTTGATTAATTAAATAATGCCAATTATTTAATTATGTCGCTAAATCACCTTATTTCCCTAAGTGGATTAAATTATTATATAATAATTTAATTACAACACTTTCCCTCCAAAAATTTGAACTAAATCAAACTATTCAAATCAAACTAATGCAAGTTTTGTTTGCAAAAGTCAAACTTGATTTGCACATTCAAATCCCAAAAAGGAATTAATTGATTAAATCAATTAATTCATATTCCTCACCCACTTTCTGATTGAGAAATTATGATTGTTGACTAAGCAATCTAATTTGTTAACTAATCAATCTATTTTGTTAACTAATCCATCTATTCAGTTAACTAAAACATCACATTCCTAACTAAGTCATCACAAAGTTGACTGATCAATCTATTCAGTCAATTGATCAATCAAAGTCTTGACTAGCCAATCTATTTTCCAATCACACAAATTGTGCAATCAACTTTGCACAATTATCTCATGTCTAAATCCTCTCAACACACTCTGATCATTGATCTAGATATTCTTCAAAATGATCTCGATCATCCATTTCAAATATCATTTTCTATATAATAAACCCCTTTCCTCACAAATAAGGATCAGAGAATTCATATACATTTAGCAACGAAGTGTTGTCAAGATCATCCTTGAGAGAGAGCTTCATCCATTGTCTTCGATTAACCAAACACCATAATCACTCATCCACACTTTGCACACAAACTTTGGAGGCTTCGTTGTGATAAGAACAATCCAACATCAAGCGAATACACTCCGCTACAAGATGGTGAAACTATCTTTTTCTTTTAGTTCATTTGGTAATTAGTAGATTGCTTATCATTTTTGCATTAGTATAGTTCAATTTTGTATGTGTAGGTTTCTAGATTTTAGATTTTGAGATTTTTGGTTGT
Source organism: Sequoiadendron giganteum (assembly GCA_007115665.2). Taxonomy (NCBI): domain Eukaryota; kingdom Viridiplantae; phylum Streptophyta; class Pinopsida; order Cupressales; family Cupressaceae; genus Sequoiadendron; species Sequoiadendron giganteum. The sequence goes on along the minus strand of CM021107.1, from coordinate 319,965,747 downwards.
AGATCAGATTTCTTCATTCAGATTGCTCTAATGTCCCTTTTGGATCATTGATCTAACGTCCTCATTCCCCCTCACACAACAAGTTTGGATTGTTCCTTGAAGCATGTTTTTAGAAGTTGTATACCAACCTAGTTCTTGTTTCGTGAAGTGCCCAAAGGTGTTTCTTGAGAGCTTTTGGACTAAGATGCCTAAGTATAAAATGATGCCCTATAGACCTTACTTTAGGGATCCTGACTTTGTGTGATATCATGAAGAGGATATTTATTTCCATGCGAGTGGTGGTAACACAGGTCTTCCAGCTGCTATGTCTTCTTTCTCTTCCTCTTTGTCTAAGATTGATGCAGTGAGAAATTGGTTAGGTGTTTCATTCTTCTCAAACTACTTATGATGTCATCTTGTTAACCTTCAATGTTCATGAGACTAGGTTGAAGGATTGGTGCTACAAGGTCTAGTTTTTGAATAGGAGCAGTTGGTTGCTAGATGGTCATGAGGTGTAATGGTGTTTTGAGATGGTTTCTATGAAGCTCAAGACCCTAAGGTTTGAGTATTTTTTTGGAATGTGGCTACTTTTGGAGATCAAAATGTTGAAGGACTAGGGTCGATATTTCACTTCCTTGTCTAGATGATATGTTGTAGGAAAGCTTACTTGTACTATTTGTGAGTCCCAAGTAACTATTGATATCATAGGCATCTGAGTGAAGGAATGATCCTAATGGTTTGTTTGATTTTTATCCCTAACAAGTAGGATGGAAATAACAGATGAGAGACTATCTGACCTGTATTTTTTTCCAATTGTTTTGTTTAAACAATGACCCTATAAGCAACTTCAGTTTGTTTTCCCTAAGTGTCAACAAAATTTTCTAGTGTGAGCTAGAATGGTAATTGTAACTTCTTTGTGTTTTGTTTCCTTAGTTTTTTTGGAGTATGGAAAATGATAGAACAACATTGGACTGACTCCAAAAGCATGGACTTTGTGTGACCTGAATATCTATAGATTAAGTTGTGAAATCAAAACACCCAAGCCATAGTTCCCAAATATTTACTTTGATCTAATGTAGCTTGAAACAAAAGCCTAAATATTCCAAAACCTTGAAGGAAATCTTCCAATGAGTGTAAATAAGGGGCTTCTCTCAAAAGCATACACTAAGTCAAAGGGTTTGTGATTTAACCATCATGTTCATTTTTTGTTTGGATGTGTTCTTTTTCTTTAAATCAACCATAAAATTTTGATGTCTAGATTGTTTTTGAATGCAATTGGAAAGTTTAACAAAAACAAGCATTTACAACCCTAATGGATAGAAACCATTATTTTAGGTGGGCCTACCTCATGCTCCGAAGATATGATTTTACATGTGACTTATGGTGTGGTCCTATAGATGGACTTGGAAAGTAAATTTTCAGAAGTAAATTCTAAAGCACCACTTTCAAAGAATGTTTTTGGATTAAAGGGGTAGCTTCTAAAACAATTGGCTCTTAGTCATAACTGTGAACATGAAAATATGACACTCACCCGCTAGCCACTTAAGGCTCTTTAACCATTCCCATTCCACTTAGGGAATGGGATTAAGTGCAGTCTATTGTCAGCATAACTTGAAGCTACTTTATTATGATTTCACAACCTTTGATATAGCTTGCCAGTAAACTTGCTTCGAGACCTTGCAATGAGTTCTCCAGCATGGGATGTTTCTCAAAGCAAGCCCCCTCTTTAAGGTAAAATGTGAAAAATAAAATGCAAAGCTAAAAAATGTTTTTTGCTCACCCGAGATTTCCAAAAGGGTACGAGGGGAGAAGACAAAACATTTTATCTTTCCAATCACTAAATACACAGAAAACATTTCATAGAAAATTGATTCTTTTTAAACACCTCGAACGGTGTTATCCCCAAAAATGTTTGAATAAAGCATGAAAATTTTCTTTTTATTTGCACCAATATGAAGTATTCAGGATATCAGTCATTTAAGATAGTAGTGGTGCAAGAAAAAAAGAAACATTTGTTCATTTTTTAAGCCCAAATATGAGTGTTTCTAAGAAATCAGTCATGTTTCTAACTTGGTCAACAAAAATAAAATGGGCGTGTGTCAACAAAATGGAAATCGTTTTCCATTCTTTTTATGCACCAAAATTAAACATTCCCAACTTTAGAAAGCTTGAAATTTTTTCAATTTTAAGAACACCAAAACAAAGTGTTTGTTTGTCCTGTTCTTTTTAGAGAACCAAAATTAAACATTCCTAACTTAAGAAAGCTTGAAAATTGTTCAATTTTAAGAACACCAAAAAAAGTGTGTATTTGTCTTGTTCTTTTTAGAGCATCAAAATTAAACATTCCCAAATTAAGAAAGCTTGAAAATTTTTCAATTTTAAGAACACCAAAACAAAGTGTGCAAATTTGTCTTGTTCTTTTTAGAGCATCAAAATTAAGCATTCCTAGTTAAGAAAGCTTAAAAATTGTTCAATTTCAAGAACACCAAAACAAAGTGTGTGTTTGTCTTGTTCTTTTTAGAGCACCAAAATTAAACATTCCTAACTTAAAAAAGTTTGAAAATTGTTCAATTTTAAGAACACAAAACAAAGTGTGTGTTTGTCCTATTCTTTTTAGATATTCAAAATTAAACATTCATAACTTAAGAAAGCTTGAAAATTGTTCAATTTTAATAATACCAAAACAAAGTGTGTGTTTGTCTTGTTCTTTTTAGAGAACCAAAATTAAACATTCCTAACTTAAGAAAGCTTGAAAATTGTTAAATTTTAAGAACACCAAAACAAAGTGTGAATTTTTCTTGTTCTTTTTAGAGCACCAAAATTAAACATTCCTAAGTTAATCAAAAGATGTTTGTAGATCTAGAATCCTTCAACTGATCATCTTCTCTGCAAAAAATGAGTTGAAGTCTTTTAAATCCTGCATACAAATCCATTAGTACCTATTACACATTCAAAAATAGGCCCATGTTAGCAAATAATCAATTGTAAGAGTACAATTTTGTGCACTATTCTATCAAAGAAAATGATTTGGAATTTTTGCAAAAGCGCCCCTGTCAGAATCAGATGCTCAATTCTCAAAGTAGATGCTGCCCCTATCAGAATCAAATGCAAGGTTTTAAAAGCAGATGCATAGATCTTTTTGCAAAAGCGCAGTTCCCATGTCAGATGCTCAATTTTTAGAGCAGATGTGTAGTTTTCTTGATAGGAAATTGTGATATTTTTCTATGCAGTGTTTGAAATTTTTTTCCAATGCAATTCTGGGACATACAACTTCAAATATAGCTCATACAAATGTTAGTGTAGGGGACAAGAGTCCCATTGGGCGTGCTAGAATGTGTGAGGGGGAAAAACATTAGAATGAAAACAAGATAAAGTGTAATTGAAATTAGAATCTATCTAATCCAAAACACTTAATCTAAGATCTTATTCCATCACTCATGAAACGAACAATCTAAGCTATTGAAATTATGTAATGAAATCCTACGATTAAAAAAATGAATTCAAAGTAAAGGAGAGGTTACCATCCCATGTCAAAGTGTGTTTGCATGATGTTGGGTTGTTTGTATCATTGCAAAGCCTCCATTGTTGCATCATGAAAGCTTGAAGAAGAATGCTGATGTTGGTTGATCAAAGGTATTATGAAGCTCTATCAATGGTGATCTTGACAACACTTCATTGCATAAGGTATGTTGATTCTCTGATCATATTTTAAATGAAATGAGGTTGTTATATAGATTTCAAGTTTTAGATGAAAAATCAAGACTAAACAATGTTGAATCAAGATCGGTGGTTGAAGGTTGTTGAGAGGATTTAGATTGATCAATCAATTGACTGCTTGAGATATTGATTGAGGAGTTAACTCATTTGATGGATTAGAGGACTGAGGGTGAGAGGGAGTTAACCAATTTAGATGGGTCAGTCTATTGGATAGATTGAATAGTCAATCTCAATTGATAGAAAGAGTGCAAGTTAAGAGAGTTGATGAAGAGTTGACTAAATAGATTGTTTAGTCACCCAAAAGAAAGTATTTTTTACGTTCGAAGAGATTGTACATGAAGAGATAATGAGATAGTTAACTAAATAGATATTTTAGTCAACTGATTTAAAAGAGCTAGTTAATTTTTTTAAGGGAAATTAATTAATTAATATCAAGAGGAACATGCACATGTGAATTTGACTTTAATATATAAATTTTATTTATTAAAGTGATGATGTTGAATGAATTAAATTATTTATTAAACTATTTAATTTGGAAAGGGAAAATTTGTTTAATTAAATAATTACTGATAATCATTTAATTATATTAAAAGAATAGGTGGGGTTTTTAATGTAGAAGTTGAAAGAGAATTAAATGAAGAGTTAACTAAATAGATTTATTAGTTAACTACAAAAAGAATTAGTCCATGTGGAGAAGATAATTAATTAATATTAAGAGGAATGTGCATGACGAATTGTTTTTAATAAATAAAAGATTATTTATTAAAGGGGTGATGTTGAATGAATTAAATAATTTAAGTTGATTGTTTAATTGGAAAAAGGTGGGATTAAAAATTTGAAATAATTATTTAATGTAGAAGTTGAAACAAGATTAAATAATATTTAATAATATTTAATTTATGAGGGGGGATTGATTGATTTAATTAATTAATTCTTTTTGGAGTTGAACATGCAAATCAAGTTTGACTTTTGCAAATAAAGTTGCATTAGTTTGATTTGATTTTTGATGATATTTTGAATAGTTTTATTCAATTTATTCAAATTTGGAGGGAAAGTCAGTTAATTAAATTATTATGATTTAATAATTTAATCAACTTAGGGGAATAAAGTTTATTAGTGGCATAATTAAATAATTGGCATTATTTAATTAACCGGGAAGAATAAAGTTGGATTAGGACTATATTAAATAAATTAAATTTATTTAATTTTTCAAATTTGATGAAAATGTGAATAAATTAAATAATGTTGTATTATTCAATTAATAGCAAAAATTAGGTTTTTTAGGATTTTATTAAATAAATGAACTTTATTTAACTGGTTGAAAATGATGAAAAAGTGAATTAATTAATTAATGTATTATTATTCAATCAATAGAGGAAATTAGGGTTTTTCTTGATGTAAATGATGAATGTTAGTGTGAAAATGCTAGTTTGTAGGCTAGCACAATTTTAGGTGTCTACAAATTCTTCCCTTTTTCCCAACACTTATGACCTGGGGCTGCTATCTCCTTGCATGTGAAAAATGGATTCTTCTTAGCTCTTTTATGTAATCATCTTCTACCTTGTTTGTGGGGTTTTGTTTGGACTGAGTGTTTTCCTTACCATCATGCCTCTTGTCCTTATCATGCAGAAAGGTATAGGATTAATATTTTGGCCTAGGGGTAGCCAACTCCATACTTCTTTCTTTTTTGATTACCTCTATGAGAGTTGATGGACTGAAATATTTCACCCACCCCTTCAATGGTTCCATTAGTCCTTTAGAGAATAGGACTACAAGTCTTCTTTCAGTGATGTTGGGAAACATCATATAAATCCTCTCAAAATAAAAAATGTAAGTATCAAGTGAGCCATGCTGCTTCAATTGGGTAAGCTCACAAAATTTCACCTCAGGAGCCTTGGTGTCAAATATTTTGATGATATTGTTAGTGAAATCATCATATGTCATGATAAGGTTATGACCAAGATTGACCAAACCATGATACTACCATTCATGAGCAGCCTCATCCAAATGAAGTGTGGAAAACTTGATGGCATCTGACTCTAGAATTGACCTCAATGAAAGGTAGTTATCAAGCTTTTGGACCCATGATCTAGTAGAACACTTATGACTCCCATCAAAATATGCTAGTCACATTTCTAAGGACATGATGATAATCCATTGGAGGAATAGGAGCATGATTCTCATATATTTCACCTCCTCTCTTCTTCTTTTGGTTCATGAATTGGTCTAGTGACAAGACTCTCGTATCTCAACAAGAAGAGTGGCATATTCCTTGTAGTTTTTTCTCACTTCATCGGCCATAAGAATTGGAGCTTCTAGTTCTACTGGAGGTTCCTCCCTTTGAGTGAAGGTCTATTGGAGAGGTCTATGGGTGGATCCTATAGTCACTTAGACAAAATGACCACTTGGTCCACCATTATGGTTGTTTGAAGCACTGGTCTCACTATTCTATCATTGAGGTGTAGGAGTGATGTTTTAGCTCATCTTAGCCAAGAACTATGACATCATGTCCATCATATAATCAAACTTCCTCTCAACCTTAACATATTGACTTTATTCTTGAGTTTGCCCCTTATCCCTTTTTTCCATATTCTCTACTACTTTATCAAGGTTTCTGAGAACCTCTAAAAATGTACCCCTCAATGGGAACTGCCAGAGTTTAAAACTACTATATCTTCTGCTCTATATTGTAGTATTTGATTTATCTATCACTCATAGATATTTTCTATGAACTAAAGCCACTAAAATCACAAGCTTACATGATGACCAACTTTGATACCACTATAAAATCCCACCCTTATTTTTTCATAAATTTTTCACCCATTAGCCTTAGATGAAAGAAAATATAAGCAATTGAATAAAAACCCTTCACTTTTTTATCACCCACATCTTGGAGTGGGCAAGGTGGGAGCATATAGTGTAAGTGGATCTTTGCAAATATTGAAGTAACAATGTTAACTAAAATAACACCTCCCACTTTCTGATCACCCAGATCCAGGTATGGGTAAGGTGAGAGCATATGGTGGTTGGCTTACAATATTGAGATCTCTCTAATCTACCACTTCTTCAATGTGGTTAGTAGTAAATAATAGTGAATGAAAGTAAACAAGTAATTCTCTTGGTGGAAAGCCAACCACTTCCACTTTTCAGTGGGTAATAAGGAAAGTAATGCACTTGGTAGTAAAGCCAGCCACTTCCACTTTTCAGTGGGTAATAAGGAAAGTAATGCACTTGGTAGAAAATCCAACCACTTCCACTTTTCAATAGGAAACAAGAAATAAATATAGAAACTCAACCACTTATTCAACGGGAGTGTGAAGTACATAAAGCAAGAGGCTCAACCACTTTTTAGTGGGAGCAACCACTAATGTAGTGGGCTAAAAATCTAAATAACATGAAAGAAAAGAGCTAATTGGTACTACCACATAATAATTACAATATGATGCCCAATATGAAAACATGAGAATTACAAATCAATATGATTTCTCAATGATACAGTAAGCAATCCCTACAACATAAGAGTGATTAGGAAACATAAATCATGAAAGGAAAAGGTTATATTAGAACCAATATAACTATAGCATCAATTTTATATAACATAGCAACAAACTAGAAACCATGATCAACACCCTTTCAGATACTCATAACTCTCCAAATATTCATCAAAAACTCCTCAAATCACTTGTCAATGAATAAGAAACCTAGCCGTCCAAACTTGAACTATAAATCACCTCAAACCAAATAGTATAAATTGAATCAAAAAGCACCACGAACAATAGTACGACCTCCCTAGGAAATTTGACCTACTCTTAAAATTCCAAAACTCCTAAAAGAAATCATCATAATTTTTAAAAAGGGTCACCCAAGCTAGAGCAATACCCACAAATTAGATTTCACTCCAAGCAATATGAAAACAAACATGGGTTAGCAAGGCAATAACCAACAACATGAAAAGTTTGATATAGCTCTCCAAAAACCACCAAACAACAAATAAACACACCAACACATAAAAATAACAATAGAAGATATCAAAGCTAATCAAAACTAAAGAAAATAAGAAAGCCATCACCATTGTTTGCTCTACTACAACCCCTAAGATGAAGTTGTGACACTATTCACCTAGGAGGTATCTCTCAACCTCAAAACTGAAGATAACTTGGAGGGATTTCATCCTCAAAGTCCCAAGAGTTCAATCACCATTTTGGTAACACTTTGATATATCAAATTAGCATAACCAAATGAGGACCTGAGAGGGCATACTAATAGGATCAAGATGCAAAATTTTAAATTGTGATTCTCTCCAAAATTGGGAAGCAACCTCAAGGAGCAATAAAATATTCATAAAAATCACTGAAGTCTCAAATTTTGGTTTCCATCCTTGAAATATATAAATTTATCATGTAAATTTCTTAAGTTACCAAACTTGGCATCTAACTCCACATTCCCCCTTTTAAAACAATGATAAATTGTTCAATCTAGGCATGGAGGTCAAAAAGAAACTTAATAATAAAATATTAAATTAAGTTGCAAACCTTCCAAATTCAAGCTTAAAGAATTTTGGAGAAGCCATTGCTTAATATAAAAATATGCCAAACACTTCATTGCTAGAAATGCAAACCCAACACTGAATTGCTGCCAAAACCCACTACCAGAAATAACACTTACTAAAATAGAATACTACTAAAAATAGTAAGTGACTCTAAAATCCATATGAGAATATTCTAGGTAGTGGTCATGACTTACTAAAAATAGTAAGTCTAAAATAGATTTCTAAAAAATAGTAGTGTCTACCCACCAAAGCTCTTAGAAAATCTAGAAAGACCTAAAAGGAAAATTGGTAAACTCCTACAAGGAACTCCTAAAAAATGACATGAAACCTCCAAGAATCTTGGGGTAAGTGCACCAAGATGGTTCCCTAAAAGGGGACTTAAGTGGACAACTTTTTTCTGAAATCAGGAAATACTAACCTTGGATGTGAAATTGAGGATACTTAGACTCAAAATTTTGAGATGGAACGAAAAGAAGGATTCAAGTGCTCCGAGTCTACTTTCTAAACTACTAATTTATTTTGAAAATTATTGAGATTAAGGGGTTCAAATGAGGGACGTACACAAATTGGTGTTGTTTTTGTCAGAAAAACATAGCATAGCAACTCTTGTACGACCCTCGTACGCTGAACTTTTTTTTAGTATTTTTAAAATCACAATTATTAAAAGTTAGCTAACAGTATGTAGTTGATGCACAATTTTTCTGATAATTTTTTAATGAATATTTGATTTTTTACTAATTTGCAAAGTGGACATATCCTGAAAATAGAATTTTGGCCGTGCTACCCCTAAAAATTTTGGAAACTAATTGATTTGTTTTTCTTTTAATTTTTTAAATTTGTAGAATGGAGTCTAGTTTCTAAAAATGTAATTTATTTGAAAAATTGATGAACGGTTAATTTATAATGAAAAAAATACCAAACACTGTTTTTTGGCAAAAAAAAGACATATAGATAAAATAAATTATGGATGAAAGACTTAACATTTTAAGAAAGTGAAAAAAATTATATCATTGGATAGCTAAGAGATAACCCAACATTACCCATGTGCTCAATTTTTTCGATATTGAACCATGTGCAATCCTGATGGTGAGCACGAACTCGATTATGAGAAATATGGTGGATTTTTTAAAAACACGTCTCTAGTCATTGGGAATGCCCTTCAAACCTTTGGGTTGGAATTCCAAGGAAATACCAAGCTTAAAGTTTGGTAATTCTCGAAGTAAGATAAAACGCGAGCGCGCTATAATGAGAGCGTGTTATAACGCGCTCGCGTTATATCTCACTTTTGACATGGTTCTTGCTTCTGTGGGGAACATGTCTACTAGCACATAACGTGAGCGCATTATAGCACGCTCACGTTATGTCTTAATTTATGTAAAATGCTAATATATTAATGTATGCTAATATATTTTTATGTACATGTATGTATGTGTGCTTGTATGGATGTAAGATTATATGTGCAAGTGTATTATGCTTGTATATATGCATTTATGTATGTCTTTAGATGAAGGGAGAATTTAGAGAAAGTCTAGAGAGATGGAGAGGGGGTCGAAGTGAGAGTTTAAGAGAGAGGGAGTGGGAGAGAAGGGGTTGGATTGAGGGGGACTTAGCTAGGTAGGGTGGGAGGGATAGAGGGAGGGAGAGAGAGAGGTGGGGTGGGAGGGAGAGAGGGAGGGAGAGAGAGAATTGATGGAGAGGAAGAGAGAGAGAGGTGGGTGGGAGAGAGATAATTGAGGGAGAGGGAGAGAGAGAGAAAGAGAAATAGAGGGTTCTTTAGGTAGGGTGGGAAAGGGAGAGACTTAAGAGTGTGAGAGGGAGAGACTTGAGAGTGTGACGGGGGTGAGAGGGAGAGACTTGAGAGATAGGTAGTGAGAGGGAGTGAGAGAGGGTGGTAGGGATTGATTGAACAAGAGTACGCAGAAAGAGGGAGACGGTACATAGAGACAATTAGAGAGGGTGGTAGGGAGGGAAGGAGGGAGAGGTGAGATGTATAGATAGAGAGAAAGTGATAGGGGTTGAGGGTATAGGGTTGAGGGATTATGATGGAGGACCTATAGGGTTGATGGTTTCTAGGGTATTAGGGTTTAAGGTTTGAGGTTTGATGGAATAGGTTTGATGGTAGAGGGTATTTGGTTGAGGGTATAGGGTAGAAGGTTTAAGGTTTAAGCATTTAGGGTTGAAGGGTTTGGGGTTAAGGGTTTAGGGTTAAGGGTTTACTTGGTTGAGGGTAGAGGGTTTAGGGTATAGTTTTGAGGGTATACGGTCAAAGGATTAGGTTCAGGGTCCAATGTAAGGGGTAGAGGGTTTAGGGTTTAAGGATTGAGGGCTGAG